>JARHVA010000135.1:5817500-6047500 GCA_037957365.1 Torreya grandis
TCAAGTTTGATTGCCATTGTCATTTTTGAGTTATTTGTTTGTCTCTAAAAAATACAAATTTAGGTCCTTATTTGTGTTCTCATAGTTTACGTCGATGCCAAATAAAAGGCATGTATATTTTTATTTATGTTATCAATATTGTGTATGCATTTTAAATCCTAAAACTAATTACATGATTTTCAAGCATAAAACTATGTATGAAGAGCTGACTTGGTAATTACAGAGCCATTGTGACAACACCATGTACGTGATTTTTAAAACCATGTACACACTTTTTCAGACTATGTATGCATAATTTTTTTGAATTAGTTTAAACATAAAATATGCCCTCTTTTTGGCCCCCCAACTTTGTACAATAACCCAAGTGCTATACATATGTCACTATAAAGAGATATTATTATTTTTGAAATAGTAATGTGTCCATTGATGCTAATATTATATTATATATAATATGATATTATTATATGGAACTCTTGTTTTATTATATAACTTATCAATGCCCCTCACCATCATCACACAACTCACCTTCAAATATTTCATTATTTTCATATTTCGTATAGTCTCACTCTTTATTTTATGGGTCTAAGAATGTCATTTACGTATGTTTTTAATCTATATGTAATTGATATAGGTTTCAATATATTGTCAACATGGATGAATTGAAGTTGAAATATTGACTCATTGATCTTAATGACTTCTCCCCATATCAATGACTATGCAATAGTAATTCAAGCTACATATTAGATGCAAAGTCTTGTCATAATCAAATAAAATCTCATGAAGTCCTTGTCTACTATTGATAATATAAAATGACCAATCAAAAATGTCACCACCCTACAAACTTTAAACTTTATATAATACTGTATATATATACACTATTAATTTATATTATTATAATATATTATTTTTTATTATATAAATTAATATTAACAATATAATATAATATATGACTATTATTGATTTATTATATATTTCATTAATATTATAGTATAATATTAATTTATAATACTCAATTTTGTTATAGTAATATTATATTTATTATTACTTTATTAAACTTCTTATGAATGAAATGATGTAATAGTTGAGGGAGGTCATGTATGTTTAAAATTTAGGTCACACGTAGCACTGGGGTGAAAAATTTAATGGCATGTCATAACATAGTTTTATGAGTGGTTTTATTTACATTTTTTCTTTAACCATATCTTTGTGTGGTGCATTGGGTGTGGTGGGTCCAATCCTAGCTACATGCATTATGGTGGTAGCCACAATCATTCTTAATTTAAGAGGAAAATATATCCTTTGTTTTTAAATTGGTGAGTTTTATATTTGAATGATACCACTTGTTTTGTGGAGTGAGGAACAAACACGGGATTTGATTTATGAGATTAATAGCTATGCATTTCTCTACCTCAGGAATTATTTGGATGTCTATACTCTATGCTAGTTTACATTTTCACACAAACCAAAAAAAATATAGCTTTAGGATTTGAAAAACAGGGATTATTTTGGGCAATGATATCATCTTATTTTTTTGGAAGGAGGGAGGCATCAAACAATAATTAAGCCACTGAGATTATTTTTCTTGCAATAGTGTTTGAGTTTTTATTAAATTTCTCAAGATTATTTTATATGAACTATGAAGCATTTTTTTACTACTTTATAGTTGTATTTTGTTTAATGTATAATGCTTTGTTGTTTTAGAACCCAA
Source organism: Torreya grandis (assembly GCA_037957365.1). Taxonomy (NCBI): domain Eukaryota; kingdom Viridiplantae; phylum Streptophyta; class Pinopsida; order Cupressales; family Taxaceae; genus Torreya; species Torreya grandis. The sequence goes on from JARHVA010000135.1 coordinate 5,819,209, forward strand.
GATGCCACCATTCAATAGCATTTTCTAATGTGGAGTTCTTCGAGTTGGCATTGATTAATTGGTTTACATTAATATAATTTCGATTTTGATGGGATAGCTTTGAAAGTCTATTTTTTGCATTTAATTGGCATCTAAATATATGATAATATAATTATCTTTTTTAAAATACAATTTATTAATATAATATATGGTATAGTATAAAAAATTATAAAATATTAAATTAAATATTATATAACATAATAATAAATAGATAATATTATACACATTATTAATATTATAACTTATATATTATTAATTTTTTTTTTATTGACAAATTTTGACTAGAGCATGGATTATGTCAATTTTATTAAATTTGTATAAATTATTATAGGAAAACCCATGCTTGAATTAGATCTTTTGTTGTCATATTCAACTAGGGGCTCACTTAGAGGATTTTATTTTTCAAGGTGGTTAGATAATCAGGAGACTTATTTAGTGATTTATGTGTCTTTTGGTATAGATGTTTTATTATTAGAAAATAAAGTCAAGAAAAAGTATTTTTTTCTTCCATTGGTAGTAGCTGACATGGACATAGAGACCCACCTTACTATAGATGCCACACCAAGGCTTGTAACCCTGACATTTACATTCACCCTACAAATAGTTGGAGGAATTTATTGTTGTAATATAATTCAAAAATGGAATTAGTCCATGTACTATTTTAGTAAATGTTTATCTTGTCCTTGAATTAATAAAAGTGGTTCATTTTGTTCGTAAATTATTTAATAGCACTGGCATTAAATCCAAAAAAAGTTTATGTTTTACAATATACTATTTGGAGATGAATACTTTGATAGATGGTTATTATATGATATATCTTTATTTAACATATACCTTTTTAATATAGTGTTGTATTTTATATTGTAGGTTAAATTGGTTGAATTTGTTTTTAAGTAGAGTTCACATATAAAATATGTAGGTTGTATTGATTATTTGATTGATATAAACTCATCTCACACATTATAGGTAATTGAAAAGCACTAAAAGTCATATGATAGGGTATTGAAAACTATTGAACATCTAAAAAACCATGAGGCAAATATTCTATATTTCCCTCCCAATAAAAATACCTTCGATGTAATTATGCAAATTTTCATTACATGATAGAATAATCCCATCATGATCATATACCATCGATGGTAGACATTCACTATTAAAAATAGTTATGATTAAATATTCTTACTTCTACCATGTGTCCATTGTTGGTGTTGATGCATGGAAAGGATGACCCGTGTCAACAAACATGCATTAAGAATTTTTTGGTTTGGTGTATGACTACCAATGATGCAATGGAAAATATGGGATATTACAATGTTTAATACTATCAATATTTTTTAATGGATGATAGTTTTCCTCTACCAATAGTGTTTTGATATTAATTTTTGTCTAAGGATTGAAATCTCAATTTATAATAGGAATTTCTATATTGAATCAATTTTCTTAGTCGACAAAACCCTACAATCTTGAAGACATGTTCATGAACTAGTAAAGTTGTTTGTGTTTGCAAATAAGTTATTTTGGTTTATGTGTGTAGAAAGAGATATTTAATTTTATTTTGATGTAGAAATGTTGTTGTGTATTTTTCTCCTTTTTGGGTTCTTACCCATAATATTATAGATCCTCATGACCCTGATTTTAAATGTCTTAAGAATTCACAAAACAAAAATTATGAGTCACCCGTTGAGGAAATTAACCTTTTTTTATGTGCATAAAATTTTAGATCTTGTACAAAGTATTTAGTAAAAAAAATTATAGATGCCATGCCCTAAGATTTTTTTGGTTTGCACTAAAAATAGTAGTCACTATATTTAAGACTCAAACCAAAAAATAATAATTATCATTAATAAGATTGCCATTTTAATAATAAGGTTTAGAGTCTAACATGGATAAGAAGTTCACACATATTACATTGTCACTGTATCTTTAATAATTCTTCCTAAGGTCAAATAGTTTGACATTGTCCTTTCAAAATATTTTTTGTGTATGATTTACAATTATTACATTTTATGAAATCATGTCCTTTTGAAGAATTTATTCAACCAAATTTTGTCATACTCACGATACATTCAAGAGTGTTTGAACATATAAAAGAGTTTGAGAGCATGCTTTCAAAACCCTTTTTCTTTATTCATTGAAATCATTGCATAGATGAAATTAAATTTTCTTTGAAGCATTTTTAAACCTTTGATTTCCATTGAGGCATATTATAAAATAATTTGATTGTAATATTTCATTATTTCACATTTTTAATACATGTCATTAAAGGCATTTATAACTATGGAATCATAAATTAATTCAATTTCATAAGGTATTCAAAAAAATTATAGCTGGCACGCCATAAAATTTTACTAGTTTACATTGAAAAATGTAGCAGTAATTTAAGATTCTAATAAAAAAGGATAGTTATTGTAAATAATCTTGACCTTATTCAATTTAGTCTCTAATAATATATTTTGGAGTTTCCTCATGGAAACTCACACATCCAAGAAGTTAAACCATACCATATGTTAGGGTATATTCAATAATGCTTCATAAGATCAAATATTTTGAGAGTGTCCTTTCAATTTTTTTTTACATGAATATAAATTGTTGTATTCTATGAAATCATGTCTCTTTGATGCATTTAGTTATCCATATTTTATCATTTTTATAAAATTTCCTAAATACCTCTAGAATCGTGTTAGCTACCATCAGACAAACACTTACAATACCTACATAACAAATCTATGAAAAATAGAAATCAAATTAATATAAATTAATCCAAGTTGCATAACTACCCCTTTTAAAATCAATATCACTAACTTAATTCTTCTAATATAATAGTAACATTCATCCATAATATGCCTCACAAGCTAGCCCTCTATATTCTTATATAAATAAGAGAGGAGGTTAGGATTAGGGTTAGGTTGTGGAGAGTAGTTACAAAATAAATAAGACAACAACTTAGTAGAAAAAATCAATTTAATTTTAATATAGTTGATAATATATCTGATAATAGGCTGTGGATAAGTATGCACCAACTATTTCCTACTCATGTTTTACAAATAACACAAGTGAATATTAATACCATACAATAGTGTATGAGTAATTAAATACACTAATATACCCACTTAAGATGTACTTCGATGAAGGTAAGGATGAAGGAATTATTAAACTATCACTATTTAACAATACCTTCCTTCACTCCTAAAATTTTCCTGGTCTAAACAAATTAGGGGCTTAAGTAAGGATTTCATGAAGAAGTCTACAAATTGATCATCTATTTGGAAAAACTTAATATCAATGACCTTGTCCTATATTAATTTCCAAATATAATGCACGTGGATCTCAATGTGCTTATTTCATTGGTGTTCCATTGAGTTGTGATAAATGTAGATAATACTCTGATCATCACACCAAACTGAAGTGGTTTGGGTCTGTGGAAAACTAAATTTGGAAATAAAGTGTCAAATCTAAATTGACTCATGACTAAGAGTGACAAGTCCACTATACTCAAATTGCATAGTAGATAAAGTAATATTAATATTATTTTCTCAATACCAAATTATGAGACCTACCCCAAGGTGATATATGTATCATGCAATTGACTTATGATCATATAGATATATTACCCAATCATTATATTTTTAACCAACAATTATTGTGTTCCCTCCGTAAGTGTAACTATAAATAGAGTTTTTTATGATTGAATTGTACTTAATTACATAGTTATTATGTTACATATTTTCTTTTTCATTATGAACATCATTTATTTTAAAATAGATGCTAGAAAAATTTATTTGGCTAGTTGATAAGTATAACTAGAAATGTTATGTTTACTTAATTTGATTTTATTGTTGATTTAGTATAAGTGTGTTATATAATGATATTGACATACATAGATATACTTATGTTTAATTTTTATATTAGTATTGTGATATTGAGAATTGTATGTTATAATATGTTTTTTTGAATAAATAATTATTTATTTAATATATTTATATTTTATATATTCTAGTTATTTTTATTTTGTTTGGATCGAACTAACCACCTCATTGCTGATTAGGTGGATGTAGGATAGAGTACCCATCCCTAAAATACTTAGAGGGAGAGCATGATATGGGAGATGGAGGTAGTAGTTGTAGGTATAAAAATGAAGTCCAAAATATTCACACACACATAGACTCATGATTTAGTGTTTGATATTTTGTTTCATTTGGTGTGTCCTTATTTGAGTGATTTTATGCATGAATAATTACTTTTGGTGAATATTTTTTTATTCTTTCGGTGATTAATAGACTATGCTAAGTATTATTTATTTATGTTAATAAATTTTTTCTTGCATTGGTGTATGTGAGTTTGTTAAATTATACATAAAAACATTAGCTTCTTTTGAAGGTTTCAACGTGTGTCTTTGAAGTGACATGGAAATAACGTGTGTTTGAATTAAGTAAAAGTATTAAAAATACCATTTTTGGAGGTCATTAGACCCTCAAAGGAACATTGGAATCCCCCCTCTTATGTCATACTTTATTCACTTAAAAGATTAGATTTGGTTTTAAATTAGCACACAATGGAAACATTTTTATTTCATAGTTTTATAAAGATTAAAAATATCAATTATTTTAGATTAGGAGAAAGAAATGGTTAGGGTTTTCAAGATAGGGACTATTGTTTGGAGAATGTTTTTGTTAGATAAATAAAAAGGCAGTTGTTGAGGGTTATTCAATGGAGGAACTCTATGTATTTTTATATTTTTTGGGGGGTGGGAGGAGGGGTAGATCAAGATGTATGTTGGTCTTGGAATCATGACGTGTTAGTGTAGATGATATTTATTAATTATATATCACCTTAGTCTTGGACACTTTTAAAACTCATACCTTAGTTGTTTTTAATTATAGACCTTTTACACTTTCAAAATTCTCACATATACTCTATCTTATTCACCTTGGCCTATATCTTAGTTTGACCAGTCTTTTGTTGGTGACCCATACATTCAATATTTTCCAAAATGATTAAAATATTCTTATCTTCTACCCTTACAATTTCTATGCCTGTACCTATTTTTAACTATTAGGACACAAGCGTTAGTCCCAAACCCTTGCATCAATGCTAGTGTCTTACCCTGATGCAGGTGTTTAATGCCCTAAAGTCATCTAATTTTCAAAAGAAATGTATCTCAATGGTAGACCTAATAAATTTAATGTGATATATTTTTTGATAGGAGTGGTATCTATTCATAATCACTTCTCATTCATTCCTCACCTAGCATAAACCAAGGCAACTGATCAAAGCATTCAATCAAGCACTCAATAAAGTAAAAACTTTCCTATTTTGTCTTTATCTCATATCAGTCATAGGAAAAACACTTACACAGGTCTAAATTATTGAAATAATAGCCCAAGAACTATATTTTTGAAGCTACAAGCTAGGTCATTATTTTACTTATTTTCCACATATTACATGATTCACACACAAGACAACACATAGGGTAGAAATACATCAGTCTGAGGCCCTCTTTAGAGTATTGGATATGTAGGTAGTGATAATTGATAAAGGAGTCTTTGGGTTCATCTCGACACCATGTGACCACTGACCCATTTTTACTAAGGTCACCGTGAAGATGAATAAATAGGGTTTTTCCATTTCATGAGGAGTGACAATCCATGACCTAGATTTGAATCCACCAGAGTAAAGGTAAAGATAAAGCTAAAAACATCCATATGGTTGCATCCTTGTTTAGCATGTATTTCATAAAGAAGTCTTCACCTAGTTCAAACTTCAAGATTGATGCTAACATCTAAGGTTGATTCTAGTGTCTATAACTCTAGAGGCACTCAATCTAGAATTTGGTAACTATTCTAGAATCCTTTTTTAGTCTACTTCCTATATATTATATATCTAAAACCATGCTAGCATCAAAACTAGTTAAGTACATTATTTATTTGTTATTTCCATATCTATCATCGTTGTAATTATTATTTTTAGCCTACCTTAGTTTAATGAATTCAACATATGTTATATATGAGTTTAACATTTAATTGGACTACTATAGATTTGATTATCACCCTTGTTTATTGTCATTTATATATCCTTAACCGTATCTACCCAAGTAAAATATACATCAATAATTTAAGGTTAAACATTTGGTAAACATATCCTTTGAACACAAAACCTAGGTAGTTTAAGGTTTCACATTTCCTATTTTTACTAATTGTTGTACTTTGTTGTAAATTCTAATTTTTACATTTGTGAAACAATGGAAAATGTTAATTAAAAAACCCAATTTCAAATGGAAGATAAAGAATCATTGATCACTCATATTAAATATAACAAGAGCTTAATGGATGCATTTTTTTATGTTATAATACATGAAATAAGTAAGCATGATAAAGCTAAGGATTCTTCACTTGGTGATGGTGAGTCCTTATAAGGTACTTGTTGTCAATAAGGAGTGTGCCCTTGAGAGAAAGTGTGATATTTATCACTCCTAATGGAACATGGAATATATCCTAAGTGTGTGTGAATTTATAAGGGATAAAATACCCATATATGTTTGGTTCACTTAGTTCTCTCACTAAAATTTATTCTTAAACTTGCTATCTACCGATTCTAGCAATAAAAAGGGTGACAAAGACACTGTTTTGCAATGGAATTGAAAGGGAAACTTGAAATTAAGGTGATGAAAAAATGTTGTATAACCAATTATAATTGTAATTAAAAATATTATGAGAGGGATAAGATTACACACATTCTCAAAACCTAGGAATGACTTATACAATAGTGTTTCACAAGAATGAATTGACAAACTCAATTTTTGCAAGGAAAGAATGTAAAGAAATTGAATTCACATTCAGTGCTTGAGATAAATATAATATATACACTTATAATGACCTATATAACATTAAAAATATGTAATTAAGGTATAAAACTAGACAATATAATATGAAAACAAATGATTCACCGTGTTACATCAATGGCAAACACATACACTTCACTAAAAAAATTAAAAATGGAGGAACACAAGCTTATTATTTCCCACAAAAGGTGAGTAAATAATTTACCAAAATTTAAGCACAACCAAAATAAAAGAGTGATCAATTACATTATATAAAATGAGTTCAAATAGAAAAATCAAATTCTTAGAGACAAAGCAGCCCCAGAATAGGGGGCTTCAAACTTGGTCTTTTTCCTTCATTAATGCTACATAGTACCTTTTCAAACATTTAATTCATACAAGTCCTTAGTGTGGCATGGAAAAAAGAGTTTCAAAAGTTTTTTGGACTTTTTAAAATCTTCATAATTATTATTTAAGCCTTGACCACTTGGAGAGTGCCTAAATCCTTGCTAGAGACCCTATATACTAGGCCTTGTGTCTTTATTGAAGAATTATTCTTTGCCCTTGAAAATAGGACTTTAAGTACTCTATTAATAATCATTGAAAAATTATTATATTAAATTCATGAGTTTCATCCATTATCCATGGGTTTTTAGAAGATCTTAAGTGCAAGTTTGACTCTTTCAACAAACCTAGGCATTAGAAGAAGAGAAGGCTTCTTAAAAGACTTTGAGACTCTTTCAAACTTATCCATTTCCTAAAACCCAATCCTTGAATTGTTCCTAACTCATTTTCAGCATGGATAATGTGCATTAACCTTCAAAAATATTGTTATAATTCTTATACAAAGAGTTAGTGTTTAGGCTTCTTGGAAAGCTCATTTTCATCATGGTGTAGAAGGGAGAAGTAGAGATTGTCTTAAAGAATGCAATTTTTTTTCATGGATGGTCTCAAAATAGAATATAAGACCTATAACAAGGCCTTTGAATAAATTAAACACACAAATACTTGGTTTTGTACCAAAACCTTGAATTTCTTCTCAAATTCTTGTATCCCTAAAATATTTGAAGCTCCTTGTCTGAAAAACTCTATAAATGACTATGAAAAAATGGGAGTAGTTTTAGATACCCACTATTCCATTATATATTCACACAAAATTTGGTGACCATATCATGATTGTAGATGTAATTTTTAGCTCATTCTCTCTCCTAAATTAGGCCTAATTAGCCCTCTAAGCCCTAAAAAGTAGAAAAATTGTTCCTTAGAGAGCCAAAACGCGTGAAACTATAAAAAAGAATTTGATTCAATTTTTACTCAATATCAAAAAACTCCATGTCAATTTTGAAACCTTAAGACCCTATGAAAGTGATCAAACCAAGAACCCACCTTGCTTCATAAGCTTATTTTGAGCATGTTTGGGACTACCTTGGAAAATGAGCCTAATTTGGACACTTAAAGAACCTACCATACAAATGTTTTAGATTTAATAGTTATAAAAACTCCCAAAGTACCTTATCCAATAATTGGGAATTTTTCCCCTTCTTAGAACACCTAAAAAACACCAAAAATCATAAAAAATAAGGTTTTTAGAGCAATATGTACAAGTGACATCGTTAAAAAAAAACATGTGGAGAACTTAATTGGAGTCCTAAATAAAATAAAATAGTTATTAGGATCAAATGGTGGCATTTTATGTGCATTTTAATTCCATTTATCTTGACTAGTCACATTCAAGTTTTAAAAGGGTTTAAGACTTGTCTGGGGTCTTACGATTGTTCACAAAGATGGGACATTAAAATGAACTCATTCTACATGGAAAACCATTTTTAATAACCTTTTCATCTATACCAAATGGATAATATCCACATGTTGAACACACCTATCTACTGAGAGTGGGGGTGAAGAAGTAGATCTCAAAAACCTGGTTACTTACAACTTTCAAGATGAATGTTAAACAAATGAAAAATTAAACAAATAAAAGAAAGATATCACATGCACACAATCACAAAACATAACACTTGATTTATATGTGGAAACCCAAAGGGAAAAACCATGGTGAGAATGCTGCTCGAATATAGTATTCTAATCCAACCTCACAAAGTTTGTCTCACTAACTGAACCTCACTGGTTACATTTAAGGACACCCATCCCAAGGAGACACCAATGCCCTAAATTTAAGAGCACCAAATATAAGGAAGCACCCAATCCCTATACTAAGTACCAACCTAGTTCAATATAAAGGCACCAACCAATCAGATACTTCAATTACAATCTAAGTTAATGAATTAGATTCATAAAAGAATCCAGTCTCTATTCTTTTTTGCAAGTCAAATATACAACTAATCATTTCTCCTTCAACACACTTTTGTGTGTCCTTCACTCTTCCTACACCCTTTCTCTATGTCTAAATTTATCTATTTGACAATCTGATATTCTCCAATTTGACCATTACTTCTTCATACTTAGACGAGTCTCATATTTCTGCACTTATAGCTTGATTCCTCTCATTCCTAAAATGAAGTAATTGTTTATCTTTCCTTTTCTTCATCTCTTTAGAATTTCACAACAATCAAGAAAAATGACTATATGACTTTCATTCTCTAAGCCTCTTTGAATTCTTCCCTTGTCACATCAATTTCCATACTAATAAAAAGTAGAAGAAGAGTTTCAATTCAACCATTGCTATTTTTATCCTTCAACTATCTCGCTAGATTCTTTTAACTAACTCACTTCAATGATTCTTTGTTTATTTTTTATTCCAAATTTGAAATGTGTCTTTCAATCTTTCCATCTAAGCTCTAGGTGCCATTCAATCTCTTTAAGATGCATGATCTTTATATTAGCTTGGTCATTAAACTTTGGCACATTGACTTCATCTTATTTTCTTTAGCATTCATGTATTTCTTTTACTCCTTTTGATTGTCTTAGACATGCTTGATCTTTATCTTTGCCTATATTCCTTTTGAGAGTTTATCACGGAAGCCTTTCAACTTTTTTGAAATGGCCTTGTATCTTATGCAATTGACCTTTGGCACTTGTGGAAGTGTCTTATGCCTTTCGGCAAATATTCAAGTGTCCTTTCTCTTCATTCAGACTACCCTTCAAGATTTTGTAAACTATCTTTCAGAACTTTGCAAGTATCTTTCTCTCCTTCAGAAGTGTCTTTCAAAAGCTTTACAAGTGTCCTCTATCCTTTGAAAACTATGGAAAAGTATTTTCTTCATTTAAACTATCCTTTAGACAAATTATTGTGGGATTTTTGTCTAAGTGCCCTTTGGGACAATTTCTATAGACCTTTTGTCTATGTGCCCTTTGAGACAATTTCTATGGGCTTTTTGTCTAAGTGCCCTTTGAGACAATTTCCATGAAAAAATGTCTAAGTGCCTTTTAGGACTTTCAAATTATCCTTCACTTCTTCTCTCATATATTTTGGAACTTTTGTGTAGGACACATACCCTTTAGAACTTTTTCAATAGTCCACATACCCTTTGGAACTTTTTTAACGATCCACATACCCTTCGACACTTTGCAAATCTTTGGAATTTTTCAAGCATCCACATATCCTTCAATTTTTTTTTGGGTCACTTTCCCTTTGGTACTTTTCAAATGTAGCCTTTTGGAATTATGTAAGTGTCCACTTGCCCTAGACAAATTCTCAAAAATAATTCATTACTGTCATTCTCCCAAAAATGTCCTTTAGGAATTTTGAAATATACCCTATAGGATTTTGTAAATGATCCCTTCAGAATTTTTTAATGGTCCTCTTGACCTTCAAACTTTTTGAAAATATCCCTTCAAAACTTTTGAATGAGACAATTTTTATGAAATAATTCTCCAAGACACTTTTCCATAAGAATAGACCAATTCGGTTTCTTAACACTGCTTAACTTATAAGATTCAAAGAAGTCAAGTATTTAGTAAACTTGATCAACTTCACTAGACCAATTTAGGTTCTTAACACTGCTTGACTTATAAAATTGAAAAAAGTTAAGCCATTTGGTAAACCCGATCTACTCTTGACGCAAGACCCATTTAGGTTTCTCAACATGCTTGATTGAAAAGATAGAAAGAATATAAGAAGTCTTATAAACCCAATTTAATTCACCAGTCTCATTCAGATTCTCTATATGAATTTACTTATAAAATTCATAAGTAAAACAATAAATGCACATGGAGTTGACAAACCCAATTTACTCCACAATTCTCATTCAGGTTCTCTACATGACATTACTTATAAAAATCATAAGTAAAACATGTTCAAGTGTAGGATCTTATTGAGTTCATCATCACTATGCCTTTGTCATTATTGTTTGCATATTTGACATTAATGACAACCCATGTCATTGAAGCACTGAGCCTCCTTCATTGAGATCCTTGACATCAATGACATCTCAAATTGCCAACAATCTCCCCCTTTGTCATTGATGACAAAAATATCTACAAGACTAGACAATTTATGCTTTGCATCTATGTCTTACTTTTTTCTCCCCCTTTGACATTAATGACAAAGCATTTTCTACCAATATAACAACTATCTCTCCCTGAAAGACACTTGTCTAGATATTTCATTGTTTTTGATCCTTGGACCTATCAAATTACAAAAAGGTATAATTAGCTCCCCCTTAGGGCATGATTCATTTGCCTAAGCTCTTCTTCTTCTTCTAGGAATTAATGATGTTTCTTTAAAAAAACACCTGGAGATATGCCTAATCGTTAGAGACTAGTGATGTGGTGTAGGATCCACCACTCCCAACTGTTGTCTTAGAGATTCGAATTTGTCTTTAGAAATATGTTTAGTGAATATATCTATAATTTGATCTTGTGTTGGTACATATTCCAATGTAACCTCTTAATCAACAAACTTCTCTTTCAAAGAGTGATACTTAATTGATATATGCTTTGTCTTACAATGCATCACTAGATTTTTGGATTTATTTATGGCACGTGAATTGTCACATAGAATGTGAATTGGTCCTTTGAATTCAACCTCCAAGTATTTTATTATTTGTTTCATCCACAACACTTGTGTACAACATGTCACTACTGTAACATATTCTGCTTCTGCCATAGATAGAGTAACTAACTCTTGTTTTTTTTCTCAACCAAGAGACAAGTCTGTTACCAAGGAAGAATGCACCACCACTAGTGTTTCTTCTATCATTTATGCTTCCTTCTCAATCAACATCTATATATGATGAAAAATTGAAATCATCACTTGAAGGGTACTATAAACCATAGTCTACTATACCTTTGATATATCTAAATATTCTCTTTAGTGCATTTACATGTGTTTCTTTTGGAGCAGCCTAAAATTTAGCAACCATGCATATAACTTGCATGATGTCTGGTCTTGTAGCAGTAAGATATAGAAAACTAAAAATCATTGACCTATACATAGTATGGTTCACTTCTATAGATTCATCACTTTTTCTCAACTTACATTCAGTTATCATGGGAGTGCTAACTAGTCTGCTGTCCTCCATACTAAATTTGTTGAGCATCTCCTTCACATACTTGGCTTGAGATATAAATATCCCTTCTTTGGATTGCACAACCTATAGACTAAGAAAGAATGAAAGTTATCCTAGCATGGACATTTAAAACTCTTTTTGCATTTGATTTACAAATTCTTTGCACAAATTTTTGCTACTTCCACCAAAAGAGATGTCATCAACATAAACTACTATAATCAACATATGTCCATTTTTATATTTAACATATAGATTACTGTTAGCACATCCTTTGATAAATCCTTGTTGTTGAAAGTATTGATCTAACCTTGCATACCATGTTCTAGGTGCCTGTTTTAGACCATATAGTGCCTTCTTCAATTTGCACACGTAGTCTTCCTTATCTATTAGTTGAAAGCCTTCAGGTTGTTCATTATAGACTTCTTCTTCCAAGGTTCTATTCAAGAAAGCTGAATTAACATCCATTTGATAGACTTTGAATTTATTAAAGAATGCAAATGCTAAAAACATTCTGATGGCTTCTAATCTTGCCACTAAAGCAAATGTCTCCTCAAATTCTATTCCTTCTACTTGAGCATATCCTTTGCAAATAAATCTAGCTTTGTTTCTCACAACAGCTCCATCTTCATTCAACTTGTTTTTAAATACCCATTTTCTACCTATGACATTCTTATCTGTGGGTCTTGGAACTAGCTACCAAGTTTTATTATTTTCTATTTGACTTAGTTCCTCATCCATGGCCTTTTGCCAATTCTCATCTTTGCTAGCTTCATCATAGATTTTGGGGTGAATTTCAGATAGTAAAGAAAAAATTACTTGTTCTTTGCTCATTGTAACCCTTTTTCTCATTTGGACTCCTTTCATGTCACCAATGATCTGATCCTTAGGATGATCCTTTTGAACAAACTTGGAGGGCATCTTTTCATTTTTCTTTAACTCTTCTTCATTATCTAACATTTCATCCTCTTCCTCTTCTTTCAGCTCTTCAATACTAATCTCCTTTACAGGTTCAATCACTTTGTTGAGGTTATCTACAACTTTAACATGAATGCTCTCTAATTTCTTATTAATTCTTTTGTTATAGGAGACATAAGCTTTGCTATGAGTGGAATAACCAAGAAATATTCCCTCATCACATCTTGATTCAAAACTTCCTAGCTTTTTCTCCTTTTAAATATAGCATTTTTTGCCAAAGACTCTGAAGTACTTGACGGAGGTAGGATTTCTATACCAAAATTTGTATGGAGTCTTGTTGTTTACTCTCAATTGAACTTGGGTCAAGATGTAAACTATTATTTAGACTGCTTCTCTCCAATAGCCATCAAGCAAGTTGGCTTCTTTCAACATTGTTCTAGCCATTTCCTTAATAGTCCTGTTCTTCCTTTCAACCACTCTATTTTGATATGGATTTCTTGAAATTGAGTAGTGTCTTTTAATTCCATGTTTCTCATAGTACTCTATGAATTCATTTGAATTGAATTCACCACCTTTGTCATATCTGAGGCACTTGATCTTTCTACCATTTTAATTTTCAACCATGGATCTAAAGATCTTGAATCTCTCAAAGGCTTGAGATTTGTCTTTTAAGAAAGTTACGCATGTCATTCTAGTTTAATCATCTACAAACAAAATGAAGTAATACACTCCTTTGGATCCTCTTGTCTTGGTTGGTCCACAAATATCAGTATGAACTATCTATAGAGGCTTTGTAGTTGCATATTCTTTAGTTTGAAATGAGACCCTAGTCTGCTTACCAAGATGACACTCTCTACACATTATGTCTACAAGATTGGTTATCTTTGGCATGCATCTTACACATTTGTTATAACTTACTTTGACTAAATTATCAAAGTTAACATGACCCATCCTTCTGTGCCATAACTAGCTCTCATCAATCTTTCCCATCAGATAATTTGTATTATTTACTTTAATCAGAATATATATATTACTTTTAGTCCTCTTTCCTTGCGCAACTATTTTACTAGACCTTCTTAGCTCACAACCTTTAGCATCAAATATGACTTTATAACCATTGTCACACATTTGAATGACACTCAACAGATTATACCTTAGTCATTTAACATAAAAAACATCATGTGTAGGGAGCTTGTCATCATTGTGTAATGTTACTTTGCCTCTGATTTTGACTACGATATTGTCTCCCAAGCTAACATTCCCTTCTTTACACTAGCTCAATTTGGTGAACTTACTCTTGTCACCGGTCATATGCTTTGAGCAACCACTATCTATGACCCATAGATTTTTATCTATAATATGCATCACTGTTTGAGTGATCATAGACTAATTTTTCTTTTTCCATATCTCTTTTAGATTCTTAACTGTACTTTTATTTGTTGTGTCATTGATTTGTGAGCCTTTGTTATCTTTAGGAGTCTCAACCCTTTTTACATTGTTAGACTTTGATTTAATAAGATTTGTTCTACAATGCTTTGCTATATGCCCAAAATTATTACAGTTATAACATAAAACATCTAGATCTAGCAGAGGGGAAAATGAATTATTACTTAAGAAATTTATCCTTCTCTTAGGTATAATCTTAAATTTAGCTGATTTATGGCCAAATTTATTATAGATATAAAAATAACCATAAAATGATGAATAATACCTGGTTATCATTCTCCTTTGGGTATATAAAGGAGGTCTCCTAAACTCTGTCTTCTTCACATTCCTTGCTGTAATGTTTTTTTTTGTAGTAACAACCCTAGTCTCTGTAGGAATAGATTTGTTACTTTTTTTCTCCTCTTCAGGAATGTGATTTTATTCTTTTTTGATGCTTGATTCTACCACTACTTTGAAGTTTTCATATAGATTCCCAGTTGTACTCAACACGGGACTCTTGCCTTTCTCATACCCAAGACCTAATTTTTCTTTGAGGGGATTTTGTGAGCTGATCATTGTTGTCCCCAAAAAATGCCACTCATTTTTGGGACAACCTACAGACCAAAATTTCTCTCTTCCCTTCTCAAAATTTGTTTTGAGCTTTCAAATTCCTCATTTTTAAGCTTTTTTCGTAAAGGGGATTCATAGGTTCAACGAGTTCAAAGTTCAATGGTTCAACATGGTTCAAAGGTTCAAAGGTAGCCTCTGTCAAAGAGAGAAGCAACAAACAGGTGGTTCAACAGTGGGTTCAACCAAAGGAATGGGCTCGGTTTAACCAAGCAATTCAACGCTTTAGTTCGCTTGGGTGGTTCATTCCCTTTGTTTTAGCATCTTTTGGTTCAATAGTTCATCAGCTTGGTTCATTCAATTGAACCATCAGCTTGAACCATTTTTGGTTCAACTGATTGGTTCAATGTTTTGGTTCAAAGACATGGTTCAAGCAACAGTCAACCAATGACGTCCCCGTAGACGTCAAATTTAAGGTAAGGGAATATCCGTTGAAATTCAAATAAAGCGCATAACTCAAAAGAAGAACCAAGTGACTGGCTGGAAAGATAGCTTGATAGCTCAAATTGCAGTAGGAGGAGACAAAGCTGGAAAATCCTGACTGAAGAGAAAAGCCCATGGAAAAGTGCCTGATGGAAAAAGACAAGCGTAGTGAACATGACAAGTGTTTGTGTTTGTGTTCTCCTTTTGGAGTTGCTCAGGCAAAACATGTCGTGGACTCCATTTTCCATGAGTTTCTAATGAGTTTCATAACAGTGAAACTTGCCACTTGTCAAAGACATAAAAAGGACCCCCCCAAAGACTTAGGCAAGAAGGGCTATAAAGAGCAAAGAAGTGCTTAAGCAGTGAAGAGAGGAGCGAGACCAAAAGATCAAAAATATCTTTGAAAGAGTTATTTCCAGCAGATGAAATAGTGGATCGAGTAGACTTTTGAGTACACCAAACCAAAGACGCGGCCTGTTTTCTTCCACGAAGTAAAGATGAATGAACAGCTGTGCAGATGTCAGGGGGGATAGACCAGACAATCCATATTAAGGAGAAGACATATGGGATAAAATAGTTAAGACAGCTGCCCTATTTTCAACGTAGTCCTTTGACAAACTTGAAAATGCATTCAAGACATTAAATGCACGTCATGGGCTGTTCTTTGAAAAACAAGTGCCCAAGTCTTTGTTGGGGCTCTATATATTGTAATCTCTATTTTGTTGTAAGGGAGACTTCTCATTTTTACAAGAACGAAACTCTACCCTTTTTGAAAGAAGAAGACTGAGACTTTGAGCTCAGGTTGTAATTTCATTTTCCTTGTTATTTGAATGAGAAAGCAAGTTTTTCCAAACTTTGTGCTATTCTGACTTGTGTCATCTAAAGGTGTCCTTATTCATTTAATTTGGTGCACAAAATTAGTAAAGGTAACAAAGAAGTGTCCTAAAACCAATTGTAAAAAGACTTTGTCCTTTCACAATTGATTTTAGTCAGTGTTTTTCATTTCCTTTTTTGTGTTGAGGATTCTGGGGTGACTTTGTGCCCCCATTATCCTTTGTGATATACTCTTTGGGCAGTCAAGGTGGAGACTTTGTGCTACACTTCAGGCTGCTGGTTACCCTGTTATCGGTTACTTGCTACCAGAAAGAGTCTTGTTGTTTGCAAGAACAAGCACTTCTGAAAGAAGAGAAGTGCCTTCTATTACCTCACCAGGATTTCTACTATTTAGGAAGGAATCTAGCTCTTGGCTAAAAGTTGCTTCTGAAAGAAGAGAAGCACCTTCCTCATCACCCAGTATTTCTCTTCTGTTTGTCAGCTTCATCTCTAAAAGAAGAGAGATGGATGGTTTGTCTTACCCCCTGTGTCTTAATTTTTGCATATATATAGTATATAGCCTCCTGCATCTCTTACATATCTATAGGGAACCTCCCCTTGATGAGAGGAGAGATTTGTCCCCTGTTGATGCAGTAAACCTGCACATCTGGCTAACTGATCTCCCTATGCTGTGGTGATAGGAACTATTTTGGTCACCAGTTAGCTGGCCGACAAGATATTCACCCAACAATTTTTGGTGACTCTACTGGGGATTTGAACAAGTAGTCCCTACCCTTATCCATTATAAATTCTAGCGACTCCCATCTGGGCCTTACCCACTATCATTATAGCCTTACTATCTCCCTCCATCCTCCATATCCATTACATTATCTGGTCTGCAAACCAGATCCACTAGGAAAGAAAGCGCAGCTTGAAGCCTCAAGCTTTAAGCTGAAGCAGTGCCAGTTTCTTTTCCATTTTTGTCCTATAATCTGGCAACTCCACTCAGATGTGTTATCCCTATTTTTCATAATCTAATCATGGTAGTTCGAGGCACCTGGGGTAACTCATTTGGCCCACTTAATCTAACTCCACCCCTGCATGAACTACCACTTAGTTCAAGGAAGAATTTCCCCAAATTCTTTGGTGATGGAAGAGTCCACCCTGATGAACACATTGTAGCCTTCACCATAGCCTATGGTGTGATAGGGGTGGAATTTGAAGATGTAGCAGTCAAGCTATTTTTGGAGACACTACAAGGTGCTGCAAACTGGTTTTACCATCTGCAGACTGGATCAATGACTTGCTGGGACACAATCAAAGCCATGTTTGAAGCAAGGTTCAAACCAGCAGAAGACGCACATGCCCTTCTGGCCCAACTCACACAAATGAAGAAGGAGCCCCATGAGCCTATGAGGGACTTCATTTCCAGGTTCAACGAGCTGAGGCACAGGATTCCTATGATCGCCCAATCGACACCTCAGAATCTCATGTGTTTCTTCATCAACTCATAACTGCCTGAAGTGAGTTTTTTGTTTAGACGAGCTAGACACATAGACCTTGAGGCTGCTCAAGACTTGGCCACTGAGGTGGAAGATGACCCTATCTTAACTAGAAAGATAAGGAAAGATCCAAATAAAGGTAAATCCTCTTCATCTTTTGAATATTCACCTGCAGCCACAATTAATCCAATGGTGTAGAAGCTAGAAAATGAAGTGCTGGCCCTCAGAAGACAAATGGCATAAGGAATGTCATCTGCTCCTTTATACAGAGATGTACCAAGGAGGACATTCCCTGATCAAGCATACCAAGGCAATGCTGCTAGGGGTCAAGGGCAGCCAAATCATCTTCCTCCCCCACAGAGGAACCTTGCCATTGAAGCACCTCCAGCCAACTTAGCAGTTGGATATTTGGAAACAGAGCATGAGTTCTCTTTCCAACCTGAGTTTAATCAATAAAGTGATGCTAACCTCTTCAGGGAGGATCAAGAAGAGTCAGCTGGAGACTCCCACATTGGTTTCCTGAGTTACCAGGATGAACCTAGAAGTAAAGGTGAAGTATCTGAGGGATCATGCGCAGTGTTCACTGGGTCCAAGAACCAGTCAGCCCAGTAAGCTGATAAAGAAAAGATAGAGGAGCAACCTCAACTAGAAATTTCATTTGCTAAGTAGGGAACCACTCTGCCTCTCCAGCCAAAGGATCTGGTAGTTGCTATAAAAGTAAGTACATCAAACATCCCTGCACCTTCTACTTCAAAATTGCAAATCAGTCTTCCCACCCCTCCCATAAACCAAAAAGAAGAACTCCCATCCCTTGTGCCTAGTCCAACCCAGCCATTTGACATACTTAATCATGTCAAATGTGTCAAGATCCAAATGGCTGCCCCTGCAGCCCAAATTTTTTTTGAGTCTTCAGGCAGGGATGAAATAGCAGAAGAATTGCTGGAGTGCAACATAAGTACAGGGGAACCCTCCCTCCCAAATAAATAAGAATCTAAGATGTCTAAGGGGGACAATCAAGATATGTGCTGGGCTGAGTTATCAGGACAAAAAATTATGGTACTGGACCATACTACTGCTCTCCAAAATTAGGCAGAGGAACTCTTCGCAGGGAGAGCAAGGAGTTATGGTTTTCAATTTGAAGACCACGTCCTGCCTTGGAGCAAGAAGAAGTAAAGGCCAAGAGAAAGACGCAGGAGATTGGTTCCCTGGTGGAAAGTTCCATTCGCCTGTCACTATTTCTGGGGACAAAATGGTTTCCTGCTAGTTTATTAGGGTGGCACACCATTTTCACTGTCTCGCAGTGGGTAGCATCTGAAGCACTTCAAATCTTGAGGCATCAAATAAGATCATCTGTACATATGTATATTTGTATAGTCTTTAGTTTTGTTTTGTGCTTTTCATTTTCATTTTTGGAGCCTTTCTTTTTGGGTAGCATGACTCCGTAGCCCAATGGCACGCTTCTAAGGCACTGGAGATTTTGGATTCTACTCCCTTCAATCAATTTTTGCAACTGAAGGTAGTTCCCCAATTGGAGCTAGCTGTTGTTCCCGAAAAATGCCACTCATTTTTGGGACAACCTACAGACCAAAATTTCTCTCTTCCCTTCTCAAAATTTGTTCTGAGCTTTCAAATTCCTCATTTTTAAGCTTTTTCCATAAAGGGGATTCATAGGTTCAATGAGTTCAAAGTTCAATGGTTCAACATATTTCAAAGGTTCAAAGGTAGCCTCTATCAAAGAGAGAATCAACAAACAGGTGGTTCAATGGTGGGTTCAACCAAAGGAACGAGCTCGGTTCAACCAAGCGGTTCAACACTTTATTTCGCTCAGGCGGTTCATTCCCTTTGTTTCAGTATCTTTTGGTTCAATACTTAGTTCATCGGCTTGGTTCATTCAATTGAACCATTGGCTTGAACCATTTTTGGTTCAACTGATTGGTTCAACGTTTTGGTTCAAAGACATGGTTCAAGCAATAGTCAACCAATGACATCCCCACAAACGTCAAATTTAAGGTAAGGGAATATCTGTTGAAATTCAAATAAAGCACAGAACTCAAAGGAAGAACCAAGTGACTAGCTAGAAAGATAGCCC
Organism: Torreya grandis; assembly: GCA_037957365.1. Lineage (NCBI taxonomy): Eukaryota > Viridiplantae > Streptophyta > Pinopsida > Cupressales > Taxaceae > Torreya > Torreya grandis. Next base: position 5,839,330 of record JARHVA010000135.1, read on the forward strand.
GATAGCTCAAATTGCAGTAGAAAGAGACAAAGCTGGAAAGCTTGACTGAAGAGAAAAGCCAGCGGAAAAGCACTTGATGGAAAAAGACAAGCGCAACGAATGTGACAAGTGTTTGCATCCGTGTTCCCCTTTTGGAGTTGCTCAGACAAAACATGTCGTGGACTCCATTTTTCATGAGTTTCTAATGAGTTTCATAATAGCGGAACTTGCCACTTGTCAAAGATGCAGAAAGGACCCCCCCCCCCCCTGAAAACTTAGGCAAGAAGGGCTATAAAGAGCAAAGAAGTGCTTAAGCAGTGAAGAGAGGAGCGAGACCAAAGGATCATAAATATCTTCGAAAGAGTTATTTCCAACAGATGAAATAGTGGATCGAGTAGACTTCTGAGCGCACCAAACCAAGGACATGACCTATTTTATTCCATGAAGTAAAGACAAATGAACAGCTGCATAGACGTCAAGGGGATGAACCGGACAGTCCATATTAAGGAGAAGACATATGGGACAAAATAGTTAAGACATCTGCCCTATTTTCAACGCAATCCTTTGACAAACCTAAAAATGCATTCAAGGCATTAAATGCACGTCATGGGCCATTCTTTAAAAAACAAGCGCCCAAGTCTTTGTTGGGGCTCTATATATTGTAATCTCTCTTTTGTTGTAAGGTTTGTTGTAAGGGAGACTTCTCATTTTTACAAGAACGAGACTCTGTCCATTTTGAAAGAAGAAGATTGAGACTTTGAGCTCAGGTTGTAATTTCATTTTCCTTGTTATTTAAATGAGAAAGCAAGTTTTTCCAGACTTTGTGCTGTTCTGACTTGTGTCATCTAAAGGTGTCCTTATTCATTTAATTTGGTGCATAGAATTAGTAAAGGTAATAAAGAAGTGTCCTGAAACCAATTGTAAAAAGACTTTATGCTTTCACAATTGATTTCAGTCGGTGTTTTTCCTTTCCTTTTTTGTGTTGAGGATTCTGGGGTGACTTTGTGCCCCCATTATCCTTTGTGATATACTCTTTGGGCAGTCGAGGTGGAGACTTTGCACTACACTTCAGGCTACTGGTTACCCTGTTACCGGTTACTTGCTACCAGAAAGAGTCTTGTTGTTTGCAAGAACAAGCACTTCTGAAAGAAGAGAAGTGACTTCTGTTGCCTCACTAGGATTTCTACTATTTAGGAAGGAATTTGGCTCTTGGTTGAAAGTTGCTTCTGAAAGAAGAGAAGCACCTTCCTCATAACCCAATATTTCTCTTCTATTTGTCAGCTTCATCTCTGAAAGAAGAGAGATGGATGGTTTGTCTTACCCCTTGTGTCTTACTTTCCACACACACACACACACACACACACACACACACACACACACATATAGAGTATATAGCCTCCTACATCTCCCGCATATCTATAGGGAACCTCCCCTTGATGAGAGGAGAGATTTGTCCCCTGCTGATGTAGTAAACCTGCACATCTGGCCGACTGATCTCCCTATGCTGCGGTGATAGGAACTATTTTGGTCACCAGTTAGCTCGCTGATAAAATATTCTCCCAACAATCATCACATCCAGTATTGCAGATCCTCCTTTTAGTTTTAAGCCTTTATCAATTTGTTCTTTGGCCTTTTTGAGCTTTTCTCTTAGGTTCATTATTTCTTCCTCCATCTTCAAGAATTCTAAGGATTTTTAGTACAAATTAGTTTTGACCACATCTTCTATCCTCTTTGCCTCCTCAACTTGGGTCTTCAAGCTCACTATCATTTGATCTGATTCCTCATTTATTTTATTCAATTTCTCAAAATCCTTTTGACTAAGCTTATTTTGTTTAGAAATTTCTTCTCTAATATTTTTAATTTATTTTAAAGCACAAATGAGTTCACATTCCATATTTACTTCTCCTTTTTCTTCTTCATCATCATCTAAGTCCTCTTCTTCTTGACATCAAGAGATTAATTCATAAGTCATGAAAATAACTTCATTTTGTTTGGCCATAAAATCACTCTCATGCTCATCATTTGAACTACTACTGTCATCAATCGAGTCACTATCTTCTTTTGAGTACAACCCCTTTTTATTCTTAAAGAAGCTTTTCTTATTCTTGGGATAATATGATTTCTCCTTTTGATTTTTCTTAGCTAAATCAGAGTCATCCTTCCTTTTATGTGGACATTTAGCAACAAAGTGACCTATATTTCTACAATTAAAGCATTTGAAGGGTAACTTACCTTTGTATTTGCCTGATCCCTTCTTTAGCTTTCTGATGAAATTGGCCTCTACATCATCAACCTCATCAAATTCATAATTATGAGTTTCTTCTTCTTCTACTTTCTTAGAAACTTTGAAAGAAGCTTCTCTCTTAGATGAATTAGCATCTCCTAGCCTCATCTCAATGTAATGAAAGTTTCATATAACTCATCTACTATGAGCTTGTTCATATCTCTTGCTTCTTCAATTGCAAAATTTTTAGAATCATACTTTGTTGTCAGAGATCTTAAAACATTTTTGACAATAACTGCTTCATCCATTATTTCTTTGAGTCCTATGATTGCATTAACAATCTCATCTAACCTAAGAAGATATTCTACAATCTTCTCATCCTCATTCATCTTGAGGATTTCAAGCTATCCCTTATGAGTTTGAAGTTTTTCTTGTTTTACTCTATCATCTCCTTCATAGATGCTCTTCAATTTGACCCATATGTCTTTTACACTTTGATAGTGCATCACTTTGACAAACTCATTGTTTGACAATCCACAAATAATGGCATTATTTTCTTTAGCATTATTTTCACATGCCTTTTTCATTGCCTAATTAGTAAGAGGAGCTGCAGGGGGTGTGTATCCATTTTCAATGGACATATAGACATCAAAAACCCAAAGAAGTTAAATATGCTTCCATCCTTATATGCCAAAAATCATAGTTATTCCCATCAAACAAAGGTGCCTTGTTTGATGAAGTTCCTTCATGACTAGTCATTTTATTTTCAAACTCTAAGATTCACCTAAGTTGATTAAGCTTCTCACTAGGAAGTTAATTCTCTAATACCAATTATTGAACACACCTATCTACTGAGAGGGGGTGGGGTGAATTAGTAGATTTCAAATACCTGGTTACCTACAACTTTCAAGATGAATGTTAAAAAAATGCAAAATTAAACAAATCAAAGAAAGATATCAAATACACAGAAACATAACACATAACACTTGATTTATATGTGGAAACCCAAAGGGAAAAAATATGATGAGAATGCTACTAGAATCTACTATTCTAATCTAGCCTCACAAAGTTTGTCTCACTGACTAAACCTCACTGGTTACATTTAAGGACATCCATCCTAAAGAGACACCAATCCCCTGATTTTAAGAGAACCAAATCTAAGGAATCACCCACTCCCTATAATAAGTACCAACCCAATTCAATTTAAAGGCACCAACTAATCAAATACTTGAATTATAATTCAAGTTAATGAATCATATTCATAAAATAATCCAAGTATCTATTCTTTATTTCAAGTCTAATCTATAATTGTTCGTTTCTCCTTCAACACACTTTTCTGTGTCCTTCACTCTTCTTGCACCCTTTTTCTATGTCTAAATTTATCTTTTTGATACTATGATATTCTCTAATTTGACCATTACTTCTTCATACTTAGACAAGTCTCATATTTTTTCACTTACAGCTTGACTCCTCTCATTTCTAAAATGAAGTAAATATTTGTCTTTCCTTCTCTTTGTCTCTTTGGAATTTCACAAAAATCAAAACTTAGATGAGTCTCTTTACCTTATACATTTTGCATTCATTGCTTGTCTCTTCTCATTCCAAGAAAAATGACTATATAACTTCCATTCTCTGAGCCTCTTCAAATTATACCCTTGTCACATCAATTTACACACTAACAAAAGTTAGAAGAAGAGTTTTATTTCAACCATTGCTATTTTTATCCTTCAACCATCTTACCAGATTATTGTAACTAACTCACTTCAATGGTTCTTCATTTATTTTTTGTTCCAACTTTGAAACATGTTTGTTGATCTTTCCATTCAAGCTCCACATGCCATTCGATATCTTGAAGATGCATGATCTTTATATCAGCTTGATCATTAAACTTCAACACATTGACTTCATATTATTTTCTTCAGCATTCATGTATTGCTTTTTCTCCTTTCAATTATCTTAGACATGCTTGATATTTATCTTTGCCTATATGCCTTTTGGGATTTTGTCATGGAAACCTATTGGATTTTTTAAAATGGCCTTATGTCTTACGCAATTGACCTTTAGCACTTGTGGAAGTATCCTAGGTCTTTCAACAAATTTTCAAGTTTTCTTTCTCTTCATTCGAACTACCCTTTAGGATTTTATAAACGATCTTTTAGAACTTTGCAAGTGTCTTCTATCCTTTGAAAACTTTACAAATGTCCTTTCTTCATTCAAACTATCTTTCGAACAAATTGTTGTGAGCTTTTTGTCTAAGTTCCCTTTGAGATAATTTTTGTGGACTTTTTGTCTATGTGCCCTTTGGGACAATTTTGTAGGCTTTTTGTCTAAGTTCCCTTTGAGATAATTTCCTCAACAAAATGTCTAAGTGCCTTTTAGGACTTTCAAATTGTCCTTCAATTCTTTGCTCATATATTTTAGAACTTATATGTAGGACACATACCCTCCAGAACTTTTTCAATGGTCCACATACCCTTTAGAACTTTTGCAATAGTCTACATACCCTTCGACACTTTGTAAATATTTAGAATTTAACATCCACATACCCTTCAATTTTTTTTGTTTTGGGTCACTTGCCCTTTATCACTTTGCAAATGTACCCTTCATGAATTTTGTAAGTGTCCACTTGCCCTACACAAAGTCTCTGAAAGAATTCATTAATGTCCTTCTCCCAAAAATGTCCTTTGGGACTTTTGCAATATACCATTCAGGATTTTGTAAATGATCCCTTCAGAATGTTTGAATAGTCCACTTACCCTTCAAATTTTTTGAAAAGATCCCTTCAAAACTTTTGAATGGGACAATTTTTCTGAAAGAATTATCCAAGACACTTTTTCCAAAAAATAAACCAATTCAGGTTCTTAACATTGCTTAACTTATAAGATTGAAAGAAGTCAAGTCATTTGGTAAACCTAATTAACTTCACTAGGCCAATTTGGAATCTTAACACTTCTTGACTTATAAAATTGAAAGAAGTTAAGCCATTTTGGAAACTTAATCTACTCTTGAGGCAAGACCCATTTAGGTTTCTCAACATGCTTGATTGAAAAGATAGAAAGAAGATAAAAGTATTATAAACCCAATTTACTCCACCAGTCTCATTCAGATTCTCTGCATGAATTTACTTATAAAATTCATAAGTAAAATAGTAAAATCACATGGAGTTGACAACCTGATTTACTCCACAAGTCTCATTAGGTTCTCTGCATGAATTTACTTATAAAAATCATAAGTAAAACCTGTTCAAGTGCATGAGCTTCTTGAGTTCATCATCACTATGCCTTTGTCATTATTGTTTGCATATTTGAGATCAATGACAACCCATGTCACTGGAGCACTAATCCTCCTTTACTGAGCTCCTTGACATCAATGACATCTCAAATTTCCAACACCCCATGATAAGTATGATATATGGTAAGAGCATCTAAAGTTGCTCTTTTGGTGGTTTGCTTAGCTCTTTTTTGACTTGAGAGAGGTGTAGTCTACATTTTGGGTTTTATAAGTCACTCACACTATTTTGAGTAGTTAATATACATTTAAAAAAACCCACACATGGTTATACATCATCTGGAAGTCCTCATCACTCCTCTAAGTGCTCAAGGTACACTTGTTAGTGTACTTGGGGTTATGGGCTTGCCTATACTTTCTAGCCATCAAGGGCTCTTGGACTAAAACTTGAGTGTTTTTTCACACTAGAAGTGTATAAATACCTATTATATTATTTTTCCCTACCTAAATTATTATTCATGAATTTATATATACTTGTTTCATAGTTAGACCTCAAACAAACCTCTTGGTCTCTTCACATCCCCTTACCAAAGAGTGGGCCAAGTGTAAGATAAAATAATGTGTATCTCCCCTATTGTTATGACCTTGATGTAAACATTAATTACTTATTAAATCCATGATAACCATATATAAAAAATCTCAAAGTTTTATCATGCCAATATAGGCCCCAAAATGTCATTTTCCTTCATGGCTAGACTTGGTCTACCTACATGCAAAGAGCCTAGGAAAGTTATCTTGGGTTCAAGATCTGTTAAGTCACTTGACTTGGAAATGAATATAATTATCATGTTTTATATATTCCATGAAATTATTTATTATGGTTATCCATCAGAACTTACCTCTCAAGAGGATCTAGAACCTTGTATCTCCCACTAAGGGTTTGTATGTTAAATAGGCTTATTGACATTAGAGGTCAAAAAAATTAGTTTCTCCTCCTTATTCACTCTTATTAAATTTGATGTAGACATATTTAGACTGAAATTATATTACATCTCTACTTTTAGGCATCTAAGTACATGGTGGATAACATATTCTATCACCTAATTTCCAAAACTCTTTAAGTCAATAGATGACTGTGTTAGGTAATTATGTGTCTCTTTACTATTGTAGGTGAATGTTTGGGGAAATATGACTATGATACCTTATATTTGAGACCTAAAATTACCTTAGTGATATTAAAATTAATTTTAACTAATTTTTAGTCTTATTTGTATTAAAATCATCTTTCAACATATTGTCTTCCTCTTGCTCAGGCTTAGAGAATGAGCTAGTCTCTCAAACAGGCCTATAACTTATCATATTAGGATAGTTGACTGTGTCCTTTGGGTTTAGGACCACATTGTTAAAATTATGACATTTATAATGGTCCATGAACCTAGATGCATATTCAATTATGCTTGAGACCAACTCATTCTACCTATGCTCTCTCTTATAGGTCTGGGAACAACTTGATCTTAGAATAACCTATAGGTGTCTTTTTTTATCTATGTATAAGGTATATTGACTATGTATTTAGTTGTATATGTTGATTTTTCACTTTGATATACTAAGATACATTCACACATATAATCCACTCATATTATATTTCAATGTCTTAGAAGCTCATTTCTAACACTCTCCAAACTCATAACCTTGACTTCTCAACCATGTTAAAACTTGTCCTTCAGTGTCTGCTATAAGTACTTGGTTGTAGGCATCTTTTATGTTGTTTTTAATCTGTTATGTAATATTAGGATGTCAATACTAAATTTTATTATTCATTATGTTAGTTTTAAGTATTCAAATAAGCTTCAAACCCTTTAACATATATGCTCTATCTTTTCATTTGAACCAACTTGTCAGTCCATCCCTCTATAGCTTGTAGGTGGAAATCAATGTCATGACCATGTATGAGGTTATATTGAATATGTATTTAGATTTTAGACCTCATATTAAAGGTATTTTATCTTATATTAACTTATTCAACATGTTTAAATATCCCCAAATAGGTTCAAACACATTCAAATATTCTCTATTAGCTATTCAAGTTTGAGAATCAACTAGTCTTTGAAAAGGCTTGTAGGTGACCTTTATGGTACTTTCCTATGTTTTTTGGGATTTTAGGTTATCTTTAGGGTTATTGAATATTAATATGTTATTTAGACCTTACCCTCTTATCCAATGGAGTTGAATCTTGATTGGAGTCCTAATTGGTTTCTCAGCATTCCCCAACATCCTAGCCTCTTCAAAGCTTTAAACTCATTTATTTTGACTTGTAACCTGTAAGTGATCTTATGGTATTTGGCTATGTTTTTGAATTTTTACATCAAATTATACCATATCAATGATCTCTTAAAATTTATTGATTTGTTCATAATCTCTCATACATGCTCTGTTAGGTTTCCTAGGATTTTCAAATAGCTTGATTTATAAATTACATATATATGTCTTTAGAGGTCTCATGACTGTGTATAGGTTTGGAAGTTAAACCCTTTTCCATTGCCATGATATTTTGAAAATTTTCAAACCAAAGGTGTTATTACCTTAACCTATAGTACATCTAGGGATATGTGTGGATAACTTATGGCTTACACATCTTCATATTATCTTATTGTATTTTTTGATGTTCTTAGTGTGGCCAGCCTATGAAATAGCCATGGATAAGTAGAGTATATATAGCCACTATTGGTTAGTATTTTATCATCATATTATGAATTTTGTGTTTATTACATTGTTGTGGAGTTTTTCCCTTGAAGTGGATCAGATATAATACTAAAGTATTCTGCTCTTTTATGAATTGTTGTTGTGGATCACCCATTCTACTCTTAATTCTACCATATATAATTATATTATTATGAATAATATAAGTAATTTCATTACAAGTGGTATCAAAGCATCGATTTGGGCAAGTTTATGTGGTGCATTTTTTTGGATCTAGCATCCTAAGCACTAAAAGGCCAAAAAAACGTAACTTGTGATTTGGGAGATTTGATTTTTTTCACCACCATGGTTTTGTTTGTGATCTTTTTTTACAAAAATAGAAAAAATATTTTTTCTAGGTAAATATATATAAGTCTAGAACTTTTTTACCTTGTGAAAATTAGTAGTCATTAGATTCATCTATTTAAGACAATCATAATGGTATATTCTAATGGTACACTTTATTTGGTTAAAAAATTTCATCCCTACGAACAATAGCAGTCACTAGATTCATCTTGGTGAGATGATCGCAATTGTGTATTTCACCAGTACTTGTTTTTAGAGCTAAAACCCTCCTCAATTTTGTGTATGGCTAGATCAAATAATTATTGACATGGGAAAAGGTAGGAAACTCCAAAAACTCCTCACAAGGATGACATGGAATTTGAAACTTTTGATCCCTCTATTTCAGAGGTATTTAAATAATTTAAGTCAAAGTTGTAAGGCATGGTGAAAAAATATGATTTTGATACAGTCTAAAGGGACATTAAAGGTTTGAGAGGGGACTTAGATAGCATGAAGAATCAATTAAAAAAAAAATCTGGGAACTTGGCTGACATGTCTCAACCACTACGAAATAATCCTCCACCACTTTAATTTGGTTTTCCTACTCCATACAATACCAAAACCAATTTTGGCCCTAAGCTAATGTTTCCAAAAATAGACCTACATAAGTTTGATTGTAATGATCCACTCACTTGGCTCACATAAATTGAAAATTTATTTGATCTATATCAAACTCCATGTTCAAAAAAAGTGGTTATGGCCTCTCTATATCTGAAACTTGAGGAATTAATTTGGTATCATTGGTTGTGTGCTCAAAATAAAAATAAGGATGTCCCAATTTCATGGTCAATATTTTCTAAGGAGTTGCAGCTCCACCATCAAAACAATGTCTCTAAAAAAATACTTCAATTAGCTAGCCAAGTTACACCAAACTGGGAATGTCAAGGACTACATTCATCAATTTCAAAATCTCTCCTTATGTGTGGCAGACAACACTCAAGAAAATTTGGTTGAACTATTTTTGGGTGGCCTCAAAGATAGCATCCAATTGGAGGTTCACATGTTTCATCCTAGTAGTATATTTGAAGCCATACCAAAGGACCACATGGTTGAGGAAAAAGAGCTGATTAGATGAAGAATTTTTACCAATGTTCATGAATGCACCTTTTTAGCACCATCATTTCATCAGCTTACCAAATTGACACCACAATAAGTGGAAGAAAAGTGTGTAAAAGGTTTATGTTTTGGTTGTGATAGAAAATGGAGCAAAGGGCATAAATGTGATGAAAAGAAGTTGTTTTACATTGACGGTGCTAATGATGAGGAAGAAGATGAGGAGGCTTTAGGTGAAGAGTTAGAAGAACCTGAGGATGAATATGAATATTCTCAACCTATTATTTCTTGTCATACAATTTTAGTCATTAATACTCCTCAAAATCTTAAAGTGGTGGGGTTCCTAAAGAAATATAAGGTGACTATGTTAATTGATTCTAGGAGTACATATAACTTCATCAATAATAAGTTGGATTTTTTTTGAATTATTTTATTTTTCCAACTCCAGACTTTCAAGTCAGGTTATAGATGGTGGTATGGTCAACTATTTTATAAAATGTCATAGTATTAATATTGATATGGGAGACTATTTGTTAGATTCCCATATGTTTTTTATTCCCATGTGAGGAGTTGACATTGTTTTGGGAGTGCAACGGCTCACCACATTGATAACTATTGAGATGAATTTATATAAATTATTCATGAGGCTCCATTCAGAAGGAAGGAATTTTAAACTACATGGATTATGAGTTAAATATCCACAAATAGTTAGTTTTAACTAGATGATAAAGATTCTTAGAAAAGGTGTAGAAGGTTATGTGGCATGCTTATTTTCCATGGTGGTTCAACCAAGCAATGAGTCTACACATCTTGATTTGCAAAAGGTGTTGGATGACCATTATGTTGTTTTTGGTGACATGCCAAAAGGACTTCCTCCAAGTCATGCACATGATAATGCCATCAAACTCATTCCATGAAGTACAAAACCCAATATTATACCCTACAAGTATCCCTGTGCCCAAAAGAGTGAAATTGAAAATATGGTACAAGTGAATATTCCTCCCTAGTGGTCATGGTGAAGAAGAAGGATGAAATTTGACATATATGTCGAGACTATAGAGCATTCAACAAATACACCATTAAAGATAAGTTTCCTATTCCAATAATTGATGATTTTTGAGATGAATTGCATGGTGCTATTTATTTTACCAAGTTAGATCTTCACTCTGGATATTATTAGATTCACATCCATAATGAGGACATAACTAAAACAACTTTCAGAACTCATGAAGGCCATTATGAATTTATGGTCATGCCTTTGGCCTCAAAAATGTATCATATACATTTAAGAGTTTGATGAATACTATTTTTAAGTAATTTTTGATAAAGTTTGTACTAGTGTTTTTGATGATATCCTCATCTACAAAAAAAATTAGGAAGATCATTTGAAGCATGTGAAATAAGTGATTTTAGTTCTAGAACAATATCAAATTTATGCTAAACCTTATAAATGTGCTTTTGACATCCAAGAGGTGGAGTACTTGGGTCATATTGTTTCACATGGAGTGAAAATTGATCATAAGAAAAGCCAAACAATGATGGAGTGGTAGGTTCTTAAGGCTCTCAATAACCTGCATAGATTTTTGGGGCTAAATGGTTACTATCATAGGTTTATAAAAAATTATAGTAGCATTACAGACCCACTAACCTAATTTATGAAGAAATACATCTTGCAGTGGACTAATTTAGAAACCAAGGAATTTGAATGGTTGAAAATAGTTATGTGCACAACTCTAGTTGTGCCTACTCTTGATTTTTCCAAATTTTTTATTGTGGAGTGTGACACATCAAGATATGGCATGGGGAATGTACTAATGCAATAAGGTAGACCATTAGCATTTGAAAATTTCCAGCTTGAGGGAAAAAATAGGTTAAAACCAATATATGAGAATGAGATGATGGCTATTCTGCATGCAGTGAAGCAATGAAGACCATATTTCATGGGTCATCACTTTCAAGTAAAGAATGATCATGATAGCCTCAAATATTTTTTGGAAAAATTATTATCATATGAAGAACAAAAATGGGTGACCAAAATGTTAGGCTATAATTTTAAAATAGTATATAAGATAGGAAAAGAGAATGTGGTGGTAGATGCCCTCTCTTGATAGGATGAATCAGTTGAGGCATTGTTATGCACCATGACCATGTGGTAGATAGATTGGCTAGAGGAAATAAGATCAAAATGGGAGAATGATATTTCAAAAAAAGATTTGTTTCACAATCTTTAGTATATTTCTAATGAATCTTAAAAATTTACATTGATGGAGAACACATTATAGTATAAAGATAAATTATACCTTTGTAAGCACTTTCTCCTCAAATATAAAATTCCTCAAGAACTTCATGCCTTTCCACTTGGAGACCACTCAAGATTTTTGGAAACATATCATAGAATCAAACAAGATTTATTTTGGGAAGGATTGAAAGGGTATATTTAGAAACATGTGGTTAAATGTAGGGTATGTTCAGATATATGTGGCTAAATGCATGGCATGCCAAAAAAATAAAGGTGAAACCATGAAGACCCTAGGTCCTTTGTAGCCTTTATCCCTCCCTAGCTAACATTGGGAAGAGGTTTCCATGGATTTCATTACAAGGTTACCAAGGTCTGAGGGTAATAATGTTATCATGGTAGTTGTGGATCAACTCACCAAGTATGCTCATTTTATCTCCTTATCATGGCCATTTGTTTCTAGTACAGTAGCTTATACTTTTCTTAATAAAGTTCAAAAATTTCATGACACTCCAAAGATCATTATAAGTGTTATGGACCCCATATTTACTAGTAAATTTTAGACTAAATTATTTTCATGTTTGGGTACCCAGTTGGATCATAGATCATCCTATCATCCTCAATCTGATGGACAAATAGAGGTAGTCAAAACATTTCTTGAAGGGTATATTCATTATTTTGTTTCTTACAAATAGGAAAAATGGGTTCATTGGTTGCCACTTGTTAAATGGTGGTATAACACATATTTTCACACTTCTTCCAAGATGTCTCCCTTTGTGGCATTATATGGGTATCATCTCCCATCCATCGCTTCAATTTTGACAGTGCATTCTAAGGTTAGATAATTTGAGGAACACATTCAACACCAATAGGAGGTGTTACTCAGTTTGTGAGAGAATTTAGTAATGACACAAAATCAAATGAACTAATAAGTAGATCAACACCGTAGTGAGTGACATTTTGACATAGGTAATTGGGTATTTGTGAATTTGCATATATTTAAGAAGATGTATTTGAATCAATATAAAATAGATAAAAAACTATCACCTAAGTATTATGGCCCTTACTATATCTTGAAAAAAAATTTAGTGTGGCTTATAAGTTAGAATTACCCCTAACCACTCACATACATATGGCACTCCATGTATCTTGGTTGAATAAAGTAATTAGACATAGAGTTTCCACTTAGACTGAGTTATCTAAACTAGATGAAGGAAGAGTCATTCTAGATCCTGAGGAGATACTTAATATGTGTACTAAGCAATTGTGGATCAGAGCCATTAAGTAGTATTTGATCAAATGGAAGAATGTACATTTTGAAGATACAATATGAGAGGATGAAGCATTCCTATAGAAACATTTTGTTTTGATTCAACATTAAGGACAATGTTGTTTTTAAGGGGAGGCAAATTTTATTCCCTTAACCTATAGTGTGTTTAGGGATATGTGTGGCTGACTTGTGGCTTACACATCTTCATATTAGCTTATTGAATTTCTTGATGTTCTAGTATAGTTAGTCTACGAAATAACCATGGATAAGTAGAGTATATATAGGAGGTAGTGGTTATTATTTTATCATCATATTGTGAATTCTATTCTTATTTAATTTTTTTCGAGGTTGCCCTCTTGAAGTGTTTTATATATAATATTCAAGTATTATGCTCTTTTTCCAATTATTGTTGTTCATCTACTCATCTACTCTTAATTTTACCATATATAATTCTATTATTACAAATAATCTAAGTAATTTCCTTAAAAAAGGAATATCCATTGTCAATTTATGGAAAGGTCTGATAACACATTTTGCAACCTTCTAAAGTCACTTCTCACTTACTCCTATATACAGTCTATACAAGGTACAATAGGTGCTCATTAGACTATGAATTCAATCCATTTGACCTCCCTTAACCTTTCAAGTGGCTAGGTATTCTCCAATGGATTATAAAAATTATCTCATTGTAAGTAATTTAGGTTCATAGGCTTAAGGTTCACCTAGTGGTGTTGATTTGATGTGACTTATGTCCAAAATGAAGACCTATAGGCCTAGGGTCCGTAGGTCTCATTTACTTGCCTTAGTGCTATAAAGAAACACTCCTTGAGTTTTAAGACTTATCAACAATGTCAAACTACTACATATTTTTTTTTTCATTATTTCAAGGACCCTTAATTCATATGAAAAACATATGACTTCCAACTTAGTTAAGTCATAGAGCACATGATAGGCATATGACTGTAAGTAGGAATTTTACTGTACTTGTATGACTATAGGTGTACATAAGACCTTACTAGGTCAAGAACCTTTATATATTTAAACCTATAGTTTTAGATGCTCTTTCCTTATCATCTAGGTCTTATAAATCCTTATCTTCATAACATAAGATGCTCTCAAAACTCCCCAACTGTAGGAGTAGGCTTGTGACTACGATTTAGTGCATTAAATGCAACTTTAGAAGTTTACTCTTTGACTTAAGACACATTTCCAAAGTTTGAATTACCATTAAACACATTTTTTAATGTTTCTCTAAAAATACCAACTCCATATATGGTCTCATAACTTCATCTTATACCTAATCTCTGTGACTTTCTTCAAGATTATTGTAGATGATGATTTCTAAAACTCATTCTCATATCACACTGCATAAAACTATGGAGTTATTATTGACATAAAGGGAAAAGTACCCATGAAATTTTGTCTAGATATTATTTTTATACCTTCGTAAGATCATTTACTATGTCACACCATTAAGTCTCCTTCACTATGATATACAAGACTATGTATGGGCAATTAGTCCTACTAGGCCTAATTAGACCATTTATTCTCATGAGTGTCATTAGTCACCTTAAACAAAAAATTTTAAAAATTTAAAATTGAGAACACATGTGAATCATTATTCAACCTATCATGAATATATTACCTCCTTGATCATTTGATAGTGCAATACCAAACCATTTGAAACCTTCTTAAACAGATAGTCTACATGTAGACCTCAAAGCTTTGAGAATGTTATTTGTTTCTTAGAAGGGTGAAAATAATTTTTATGGAGTTATATAGGATTTTATGGAATGGAAACATGATATGAAACATACTCCAAACATTAATAACCGTGAAACATCAAGAAACAATGGTAGTTTCCTTGCAAACTATGAAAAATAGAGGATTCTTGATAAAATAGAGCTCACACATGCAAAATAGGGTTGGATAAACTTGTGACATGTTTTAATAGACCTTATACATCTCTTTAAATTTCATCAACCATTAAAAATGCTAACAACTTCTAATTTAATACATAAAAATGAGTGTGTAGGGTTTCTATCTAGTTTTGGACCACCCTAAGGTCTTAGTGATTATTCATAAATGAGAGAGGATGAATATAAATACCAATGACAAAAATGTTAATCTTAATATGACCCCATCCACTGGAAAACAATTTAGGACTCAACTCTCTCTCTTATGTCTATACCAACCACTCAAAAACTCCCCTTGTGGGCTTATCAAGAGGGTGATGAAGGATATTAACTAGGTTTTAGAATTTTAAGTCTTGTGAGAGATTTAAACTAATGGATATGACCTGTATAAGGCCATAAAACAACTTTAAGGAATTTTCACATGGAAGTGGGCTCCTCAAGTCCATACAAACCCATTAAAATTGTCTTTTTTGAGCAAAAACTAAGTTGTTTTCATGAATAAACCATTTTTATGAATTAATTCTTCCATTAGTACATTGAAAAATATTCTTAAAGACTTGGATATTGTAATGGTATGTATATTTGATCTTGAAATTATTATAATCCCCTTAGACACATCTCCAAGTGCAAACAAAGTCATTATAAAAGAAATGATCTCATGTAGAGTAACCATAATACTTGTAGACCTTATTTGACTGAAAATCACCTCTTACCCATATGATTCAATGACCCATGAAATAAATTCAAATTGATAAGGCTTAGATTTTTCATAATACAAACCTAGGTTTCTACAAAAACCTTAAAATTTACTAAAATACCTTACTTTCATCAAACAAGACTAATAGGCTTCAGACAAGACTAATAGGCTTCAAACCAAGTGACTGAGTAAAATAACTTGACATGTAAGGCCATTTACCATATTAACACAATATGACATACCCGTGTGAGCTACTATATTGACTTTGAAGGCATTATAAATCTTACCTAAGAAATTACCTTAAACAATGCGAACAAGGCTTAACAAATCATCATTTGAAGACTACCAAAGGTATGAAAAGGCTATGAACAAGGTTGTAGAGCATGAAAAGAATAGTTAAGAATGATAGGGGTGATAATTTGACTTGTGAGGTCAAACTTGTCAATAGTACTAAAATGATTCCATACCAGTAAATCTAGCTACATCTAGTGGAGGCATATAGTATGTCTTCTAACCTTTATTTCCTTAAAATACTATTGTTACATCTACCATGAAATTAACAACAAATTCAACTCAAATACTTGTCTCTATGCCTATCCAAACCATGTTTACATCCCCTTTGGTGACTAACTAGCTTGGTAATTTTAACCCTAATGGATCTATAATTCAAACACTCCTTCAAGTTATAAAGACTTTGGAGGACAAGTTTACAAACATTGCGTAAAATGATTTAAACTCTCCTCATGATATTGATTCCAAAAGTGTGTTACATAATCCACTTGTGCATAATATATATTTGCATCCCTTACCAACCATTTTAATTTCCCCTAAGTTCATATTTTAAGATGTCAAGGTGATCTTGAATAGCATCTTTGATCCTTTTAAGCAACTTGCCTTGACTATGCCTCCAATGATAAACTTTTAACCAAATTATTCCCAAGAAGCCTCAAGGACTATTCTTTGAGGTGGTTTTATGATTTACCTCTCTAGTCTATGAAATCATTCAAACCTCTTGTAGATAAGTTTTTGTAACACTTTTCCATTAATATTTCTGAAAAGGTTTCTTATGCTCAAATTGCCAAAATTAAACAAGGAATAAATTAACCTATCAATGAATATATATTGAGCTACAGTACAATGTTGGCTAAAATGACTAATACTATGGTAGATAAAGAGTTGGAAGACATAATCAAGCAAAGTTTTCTTGCTCATTTATATGAGTCCATTCTTTTTAAGAATTTAAAATATTTTGATGATTTATGCTATGTTGCATTGGACCATGAAATGAAACTTATTTCATTCAATAATCTCAATTATGTAGAAAACACACCAATTGCATCTAAATTTAGTAACAAGTTTACAATCAAACCAAGTTATAAGGTGAAACCTCTTGAGCCTAAAAAGGAAACAAACACCATGGTTAGTGAATTTTCAAAATAGCCTAATTGGATTGTCTTATCTAATGTACCCATGAGATAATTTACATGCTTACCTGAGTCTCTAGCCTCATTACTCCCATGGTTAGTAGAGTGTCATATTATATCTCTTTGTCATCATATAAAGGTTTATATGAATATACCTATACCTAAAGGATATGATTTGAATGCTTACTGTGATTATCACTAGGGACCTTGGCATTCTACAAATAGATGTTTTAACTTGAAGCATAATATCCAATAACTCATTGATAACCAAAAGATTACATTCGATGATCCTCCAAAGGAATCAAGTTCAAAAACTGGTGATCACTAGAAAATAAAAAAAACATTTAACAATATTTTACAAGATCTTTCTAATAAATAACTAGAAATGTAAATGACATATAACACACATCCTCATACATCACATTGTGATCACCCATTAGATGGGATTATTGGTATCTATACATGACATACACCTATGATGGTTTAGAGACATTCTATTACTTTAGAAAAAAGTGAGGTTAAGGATGATGACTTTGATCTTCATTCTTAATTCATTTATCATTCCTTGATCACCAGCCTATATATAGTGTTATGATTGATAATGATACAAGATAAAATGTTTTCACTATGATGTTACTTATGCATATGGGTTATACTCAACATGCTTTGCATCTTTATACTAGATTAGTTAGAGCATTCTATATGACCTCCTAGAAGGTTCTTGGAGATATTGACATACCTTTATAGGTCACTCCCACACAAGTGGTTACTACTTTTTAGTTATACCTTTCACATGAATATTTGATATGTTATTGGGAAGACCTTGGATCCATAATATTTGAGTAGTACCTTATATAGTGCAGGGGTGTATTAAATAAATTCATGCCAATAAGGTATTTACATTATCTAGAGTTCCATATGAGCTATTATTGAATAAGAAAAAATAATACCTAAGAAGCTAATAATCAAACCTAATAAGGTCAATCTCTTATAAAAGGGTAAGCAACATGCAATTCCCTTTACTAGGTGGTTAGTACTTGAGACACCATTATATTTTAGACATGTACTGGATTCCACAAAATCCCCATCTTCTACTACACACCATATTTAGACATCTAAAGCACCTAAACATGTTTCTACTATTTTTATTCCAAATAAATGACAAAGAATACAAATATGGGTTCCATGAACCCCTATTCATTTTATTACTAATTCATGACCTCAGAGTCATATTAAACATACATAGAGCATCGTAGATACTACAATGACAATTATTACACATATACATGCTTGTTACTAGTAACACATATTCATTGCACTAGGTTCTGAGTGAGGGATGCTTATGAACATCCTTTAGATGAGATAAAAGGATGATAAATTCCATCTTCACATATTCAAAAATAACAAATAAAATTCAAAACTCAAAAAATATTTTTAGCATAAAGATGTTGTATTGGCTCCTTGGAATCTATGTGTTAATTTCATGTTTATGGATGGAATATAGTTACTTCTACAGCCACATGTGCTTCATACTTATATGTGAGTGTGTTTCAAGCATAAAAATATACATGATTTATGAACTTATGGATGTTTTCCCTTCCCTCTAATAATGTCACAAGGATGTTGGGGGCATCCACCTATATGATCACAATACTTATAAGTTATTTTATTTTATGGTCTTTTCATTATCATGTTTGAGCTCTTATATACTTACACATTATGTTATCCATGATTATATATTATAAAGGGTACCTTATATACTATGTAGTTGGTTTTTTTCTAACGTGTTTGATCTATAGGCTACTATGATATGTTTATACTCATTACTTAGTATTTTCTTTATGCACTTCCTTGAGTGTCTTACATTATTATTATTTTATATGTTTGAGACTTTGAATATGATCCTTTGTTTGTGTCCCCATGCCTATGTGTGATTTATATGACATTTGAATATGTCATTAGTTATTATATGGATATTTCGATATGTAATTATTACTTTGATAGACATTTGACTAAGTCATGTCCCTTCAATTATAAGGCATTTGAACATTTCCATTATTTGTGGTCTCCTAAGACCATTGTCTGTTGACTTGATTTTGAGTGCTCTTGTGTGTGTGATTTTTTGTTTGTTGAGATTGTATTGTTACTATCTAGACATTAATATAATATGTATCATGCATCTTAGGCCTTCATGTGGTCACATTTTTCTATTTACTTTAATGCTAAATTTACCTAAACATGTTATTTTATATGCTACATGGTTCCATTCAAAAATTATACAGTTGTCTTATCCTTTTGATGTGAGGTAACTACTAGTTTCTATTCTTCCCTCACCTCAAATGGGGGGCATATCACTAGGGACATGTTATATAAGCATTTTCTTCACATTTGGAATAACTATTAGATTTAGTGGGGGAATGATTTGTAATCATGATCTCCACACTTATTCAGTATTTTTCACACCCATATTCAGTGGGGGCATGATTTGGAAGCATGTTGTCCAAACTTATTCAATATTTGACACAATTTATATATTCAATGGGGGAATGCTTTAGAAAAATGTTCTCCACATTTATTCAATATTTGACATAGTTTTAAAATTTAGTGGGGGCATGATTTAGAAGCTTGTTATCCACACCTATTTAGTATTTGGCATAGTTTTTAGATTTAGTGGGGGCATGGTTTTGAAGAATATTCTCCACACTTATTCAGTATTCAACACACCTAGATTCAACAGGGGAATTCTTTGGAAGCATGTTATTCACACTCCTCCACATTGACACTTATTTCAGTTTTTATATTTTTCCATAAATAGTGGGGGCATGATTTAGAAGCATGTTTTCCACACTTGCATAGTTTTTGAATTGCCCAAAATATGAAGTTATATAATTAAAATTCATAATTGCTGCATAATTATATACATTGGTATCATTTTTATAAATAATTTCATCATGAGACACATCTAATACACATATGTTATGGAATAGGTGTATAATATTACAAAGTACAAATCATTTTGAAATTTAAAAAAACTCTTGGGGACTATCACCATCCACTAGGTTGGATTTTTTGGTATAGTTGAGATGATTAAATTACTCAATATTTCCATTTTTTATATTTGGTCTTGAAAGTATCATCTAGCCTCACTATTTTTATTGTATGAGTTAATGTTTTTCACTAACCATCAACAGGTAATGAGTATGATTAGGTTGCAAGATTGATCTAATCTCAACTATCAGGTGGAAACTCAACTTTTTCTCTAATGTTGGGGGCATGTGCCTTCCAACATATATATATCTATATATCTTCTTATATATTTGTATTGATGTGCATTTTGACATAGCCAACAATTAGGAAGGGATTATTAATCCATGGACTCTCCTGGAAAGAGGGAGATCTCAAAAATAAAATACCTCCCCAAGGTCTAAATATACTAGGTATTGGTATACTGGTCTTCACTTAGTTGGCTGATGTGAACTATTCTATGTAAGGGGGGCCATTTTAATGATTTGAGGCACAATCAACTCTGACCAAGGGATTCAAAAATAGGCCATGCACTTTACTTGGGATAAGTTTGTAAGGTGTGGCCTCCATAATAAATCAGGCTTATAGGATTTACTTCCTAACACAAGCTAACTTCCATCATTAGTTCATCATGTTCATGAATGCAACAATGCAATAATGGTGATAAATAGTTAAATTCCAATTGTTATGTTCTATATTAATTTGATCATGAAGAAAGAGCAAAATATTAGGGATAAAGAGATAAAACACCTACTACAAACATAAATGAACCCAAATTTATCTGACTAAATGAATCCCCTAAAACCAATCTTTAATTGAATAAGACTTAACACAACTCCAACTAAATATGGTGCAAGAGATTGGCAGGGAGAGTGACTATAAGAAAGGACATAATTACCATAAAATGTGCAAGAAATGATCACATAATCTCAATAGTCTTCCAATTATTAGATTTTTTCCTTTTGATTAATAATATCTTAGAATTTATATGATCATCAAAGACATAGAAAATAAATACGTAACAACAAGGATAAAATAGGAAACAACATGAGATTATCCTAAAAAATTAAAAGAAAAAGTCTGGTTTTATATGTCTCCTTTTATAATCCACAAAGAGCCAAACTTTATTATGGTAGAAGAGTTGATCTTATATATGCACATAGGATTGAGGAGTTCAAATAAAAATTCATATTCACCCACTAATGGGGTAGTTACAATAATCATCAATGTGGTTGGTCCACTTGAGCTTCATTAGGAGTGAATCACACTCAATTAAATCATGAAAATATTAGGAACCATGCTAGACCAAATCAATAATGAATAAGCATGGGGGAAATAGTAGAAATTGCATTGGGATAGTTAGCTATCATGTCTTATATAGTTAGAGCTAGGCCTTTTTAAGGCATATATTTTATCCTTTATGCTTCACGTTTAACTCAGATGCATAGGGCATGATTTAGTTAATGAATTTATTAACATCCACAATGAATTTCATCATCTTCCTCAACTACTTAACCAATTAGGGTCACTCAACAATAGATTCTACAAATTGAATTGAATATGTAGTCAAATCCTAGATTTCATCAATTTTGATGGCTAGACAGTCCATCAAATTTAAACTCATGCATTGTTAGTTGTGTAACCAACATGTCCTTAACTATGACAAGTTACTACCATGTGGCTTCTCCTCGATTCATCTCTACACTTTATGCCAATGGTCAATAGCCTTGAGCTTCCATGCTTTTAGAACCTCCAAAAAACTACTGTGTGGATTTTATTTAGGGCCTCTATCTTCATAAAATTCATTTAGATTTTGGCCTTCATGGGTTTTGATATCTTCACTTTATTTTCTAAAGACTTATTTATTAAAAGAGGGATGATGATTATTTCAAAAGAGAGAGCCTTTCCTTCATTTTTCATAATTTCTACAAGACCTTCAACCCATTCATTCTAAAGACCCATGTCTTCGTAACTTTTATTGTTGTAATTTATGCTTGAGACTAAACCCTCATGACTTCCTTTTTTATATTTGGTGTAAAAAAGTAAAACATAATTATCACAAAAGTCTGATATTTTTTTCCCTTTTTTATGAATTTTCCCTTCAAAACTTGTGTTTTCACAACTTCTATATGGGCATTGGTCTTCAAAATGTTTGGTTGTAATAATTTTTTTTACTAGTATTCGTATCACTTTTTTAAATATCCAAACACTTAAAAAATCCTCATGAAGTGCTTCAATATCTCTTCTTTCTTCATGAATTTTGTTCAAAACTTTTATTCAAAACTTCTATTTTGGACTATTTTCACAAATTCTATTATCGTGACACTTTTTCTAAAGACCCATGTATTCACGAATTTTGTATGTGCAAAAGTTCCAACTTTCAAAGTTCCAAGCCTTAGTCTTCACGAAACTTGATTTTGTGACTCTTGTTCATATTTATTTTGAAAGTATAAGCCTTCTCATGTTTTTTCATCAGATATTTTGTTCAAAACATTTGTACAAAAGTTTGGACTCATTCTTGACATTTTTCCCAAAGAGTAAAAGACTTAGACAAATCTCAGAAAGTCTTTGGGATTTTTGTATACTTTCATGCAAATTTTTTGATTACTCCCTTTCGGTACCTATGAGCATAATATAAATAGGCATAGTCAATGACTAAATTTTATAAAACAAGCAGCTAAACATTAAAAAGAATGGCTAACTATATGAAAATTTCTAAATAATTTAAAAAATTGGGTATAAAAATTCAAATTAAAATCAATTCAATCATTTGATGGAACCTCTTGGAAGGTTATTGGTGAGATTGATTTAATTTTAAAATTTGGTCCTGCACATGTGGTTACTAATTTTTCAAATATCCCTTCCATAAGCATCTTTGATATGCTATTGGGAAGACCTTGGATACACACTCTTTGATCCATACCATCTATAGTGCATGGGTGTGTTAAATACATTCATGTTAATCAAGTAATTATAGTTTATATAATTCCATATGAACATGCTTTTCAATAAAATAAACTTATACCTAGACACCTATGTATCAATCCTACTAAAGTGAATTAATTGAAAAAGAGTGAAGAACAAGCAATCTCCTATATTAGGTGACTAGTACTTGAGATACCATTACATCAAACACATACAGTGGATTCCATAGAATACCCATATTATACTACACAACATGATCATATAGCTATAACACCTACTAATTTACTTATTACTATTATGCCAAAAAAATAAAAAAACTCAATTATTGCTTCCAATAAAAACTACTCCTATTACTCCTACTATAGCTTTAGACCATATAGTCTTATTTTACATACATCGATCACCATTGATACCACAGTGTCAGATATTACACCTATACATATTCCTTGGTAGTGTAAATGAGGTATTATACCAAAGGCACAGTGGGTAGATATCTATTAACATCCATTATATGGCACCATAGGATGATATTTAGTTTTCAAATATTCCAAAAATACCAACAAAATCAAGAATAATCAAAATACCAAAAATATTTTTAGCACCTACATGTTCTATTGGCTCCTTGGCATCAATGTGTTAGTTCCATGTTCATGGATGAAAAAGTGAGTTACTCCTACATATACATATGTGTCACAATTATGCTTGAGTGTGATACAAGTACTCAGTGTGATACAAGCACTCAAAGATACATGGTACATTCCTATTTTGGATGTTAGAATTTCCTTATATTCACATCATATGGACATTGGGGGCACCCACTTATTTGATGTTGATACACACAAGTTATATGGTTTGATGATAACTCTACATTATCATGTTTGAGCTTACATATGTACTTACACGTGCCTTTATACATGATTATATATTATATAGGGTACTTGATATGTTATACACTTGACAAATTTTTTCCTAACATATTGGATCTATGCACGACTATGACATGTTTATCATGGTTACTGATGATTTAATTTATACACTTCTTAGACTATCTTACCTTGTTATTGTATTCCTTGTTTAAGCACTTGAATATGCTCATTTTTTTGCGGCCCTCATGATTATGTATGCTTTATTTGAAATTTGAATATATCATGGTTTGTTATGTGGACATTTGAATATGCCATCCTTGCCTTTTATGTACATTTAACTAAGTCATGTCACTTACATTATGTGACATTTGAACATGCCCCTTATTTGGGAGTTGTTTGGATAATTTCCTTTTTATTTGATGTTAATTGATCTTGTATGTGTGTTTGATTTTCTTGTTGATATTTTACTATTACTCTCTAGATGTTTCCATGATATTTATCATGCATTTTATGCCTACATGTGATCACAATCATTCTATGCACTTAAATGTTACATCTACCTAGATATGTCCTTTTTATATGCTACATGGTTACATTCACATATTATATATTTGTCTTATCATTTTGAGGTGAGTTAACTACTAGTTCCTATCTTTCCCTCACCTCAAAGGGGGGTATATTAGTGGGGTCATTTTATATAGGAATATTCTCTAAACTTGGGACAATCTATAAATTCAATGGGGGAATGCTTTGGAAGCATGTTCTCCACACTCATTCAATATATGATACTTATATTAGTTTGTAGATTTAGTGGGGGCATGACATATGGGAATGGCTTCCACATTTTCATATGTTTTAGATTTAGTGGGGGCATGCTTTGGAAGCATGTTCTCCAAACTCATTCAATATATGGTACTTATATCAGTTTGTAGATTCAATGGGGAATGTCATATGGGTATGGAATCCACACATTAACATTTGTTAGATTTATTGGTGGCATGATTCAGAAGCATGTTATCCACATCTATTAATTATTAAACATCTCTAGATTATAGTTGGGGAATTTTTTGGAAAGTTATGGATACTGTGGAATCATGTTCTCCACACTTACACAGCTATCCTTATTGACCAAAAGCACACACTTATATGATTCAAATTCATGGTTGTCATAGAATTCTATAAATTGTTAATATTATTATACATAGTTTTAACATGAGACATATATAAGGTGAATATTCTTTGCAACATGTGCCTAATATTTAAAAATCCAAATTAGTTTCAAATTCTAAAACTCTTTTATGTATTGTTACCATATCACAAATGTTTTTGTACTGATACCCAATGGAATCTTAAGGACTTTATTGAATCAATCTACTATAGTAGTTGGTTCACATTTGGTATGGTTGAGGTCATAAAATCACTCAATATTTAAATGATCATGAGTTACATAGTTGATCTAATATCAATTATCTGGGGGTAACTCACTTTTTATCTAAAGTTGGGGGCATCTCTCTCTCTCTCTCTCTCTCTCTCTCTCTCTCTCTCTCTCTCTCTCTCTCTCTCTCTCTCTCTCTCTCTCTCTCCCCCCTTGGATATATGCACTTTATAAATAGTTATCTATACTTTTACTAATCTTAGTTTGATAGTCTTATAATGATACATCATTTTCAAAACAACTTGCCAATAGGAAAGGCAGTTAAATCAACAAATAAGTGTATTTATAAATATTTCTCTTTTAATTTAAATTAATTTAAATTACTTTCAACCCAGATTATTTGCACTAATTTTATACCATAACATGCCCTTGGTTGTAGGTCAGTCACAAAAAAAAATCAATCTAGGCACACTCAAATCTAAGGTATGCATGCACGCACGCGCGCGTGCGTGCACACACGAACGCACACACACACACACACACACACACACACACACACACACACACACACACACACACACACACACACACACTCCTTTCTTTTAAACTAGAAATTTCATTACTAGATTAAATGGGGATGCAAATGTAGACAATATTTTATGATTATATAACACCTCAATATTATGCACATGGATAACTTAGACCTTGTTTATTCCTATCAATTATTTACCTTTTTCACTTATATAAGTCTCGTATCTACTCTATCTTTTTTCCCCTTTCCCTATTTATCTTAGTTCAACTAGTCTTATGTTGATGACCCTTGTATTCTATCTTACCTAGAATGCTTAAAATATACTTATCTTCCATCTCTACAAGTTATAAACCTATACATATTTTCCTACTCCCTAGACACTAACCTTTGGGATAAATAGTAACATTAACACTATTATCTTTTCCTGACACAAGTGTTTGGTGCCCTAAAATCATCCAATTTGTAAATGAAATGTATTGAAATGGTTGACCTAAGTTATTTAATGTGAGTTATTACTCTAAAGAGGTTGATATAAATACAAGATCAACCTTCATTCATTCTTCACTTAGAAAAATACAAAAGAGACAAAGATGAATTATCAAAAGCACTCTATCAAACATTAAATTGAATAAAAACAAAACTCACTAATTTATATACTAGTCATAGGTAAAACATATCTATAGGTCGAAAGTACTAAAGGAGCAACCCAAGAGCCTGATTTTACAAGTTATAAGGTAGGTCACTATTATACTGGCTTTGTAAATATTGTATGATTCACACAAAAACCAACACATAGGGGATAACTACATGAGTCTAAGGCCCTATTTTATAGTATTAGAGATGTAGGCAGTGACCACTATCAATGAGATAAGCTTGACACCATGTACCCACTAATCCATTTTACCCAAGGTCACTATGAAGATGGAAAACTAGGGTTTTATCATTTCACAAGGAGCAAAGTCCATGACCAAGATCTAAATACACCATAGAGAAGGTGAAATATAACCCAAAAGCATTCAAGTGGTTGCATCTAGTTCCAATAGCTATTTTATATAGGACACTTAAGTTGAACCCAAATAATAACATCAATGCAATTATCCCATGCTAATATTAGTATCAAAATCACCATAAGTGTTTGAGCCAAAACCTGATGACTATTTTAGAATCTCTTTCTAGCCTGTTTAATGCCTATTCCAAATCTAAAACTCCATTAGCATAAAAAAAAGCTAAGTACATCACTTATTTTTCATTTATATATCTAGCATAGTTGTACTTTCTATATTTAGATTATCTTAACATAATAAATTTAGTGTATGCTTATATTTGAGTTTACCATTTGATTGGCCTGCTATAGATTTGATTATCACCCTTATGTGATTTCATTTTCATATACCCCTTTAATTCAATTCTAGGGTTAATGATAAGCTCACCTTATATCAACATTTTAGGATTAAGCAATGGGATTGATTTTCATCCTTGGAGTATTAGATGTGCAGGAAACATTAATCATCATGGGGTTTATCAGCGTCAGCTTAGCCAAATTACGCTTCACCTTTTTCTATTTATAGGTTTCAATAATTTTTATCCATATTAGGATTTCAACATTGGATAAGCTATTTTGCATACTTCCAAAGGTAAAATCTACACATATAGATAAAACTTAAGTTGTTTCAAATGATTGTGTCCTAATTTCTTATTTTTTAGCAGAATCTAGGATTAACCAAATGGGATAGTAGTGGAAGTTTATCCCCTCATTATTATACGATTATGTCATCTTTTTGTTTCAATTCCCAGATCTGAGAACTTACAAATTTTGTGTTAGTTTTCCTGTTTCCACCTTTAATAAGTTAGCATAGTCAAATATGTGGAAAACATAGCTAAGTTTATCCATTCAATTCATAGTCAGGCTAATTACAATCATTTACACCTTGGAGAATTTAATTATTTGTGTTCATTTTACTTGTGTAAATGTTATTTTAAACATTCTAATTTATTATAGTAAATTCATATTAATTAGGGTAAGTTCACATATTGATCAAAACTTAGATAAAACACTTACATCCACATTTTCTTGATCCATATCCACATATAAGAATTTCTTCTCTCTTGTTAATTATATTATATAATTTTTTTTTCTAGAAAATCACTTATTTTATATTTTTTCCTCTTCTTTCCCTCCCTACCATAGGTCTTGGAGGAAGAATCCTCTTGATTCTTGTTCATCTTCATCTTTTCAATGCTATAAATGAACCTTAACAACACGTAAATGAGGTATAAGTAGTCAAAACCACACCACCTTCACTCTAAAGTAAACCTAATTTGACTACCATGATGAGAAAAACCACATGTGGTGATGGAAGTGTGGTTCATGAAAATAATGATAGACTTAAAAATCTTAGAGGTTGGCATTGTGGAGGGATAATTAATAATTATCATCATTTATAATATAATTTTTTAAGATATAATTATCCTTTGCCATGATTTATCCAAAACACAACCAGTGATCATACTATTTAGACTCAAATAATGGTATTTACATTCCCCCTTCACCACCCCTTGGGTGAGCTTATAATTGGAGAGTTATGTGTGAAGCATCCCATACAAGGATGTCCTATAAATCCAATAGGAGTGATGGTTTCTAAAAGGTTCTCATTTTTCCAATGTATCTAATCATTCCAATTCCTTGATTCACTATCTAATTAACAACTTTGTTTTCATCTATTTTAGTGTGTTGTAAATCAATCCTATCAAAATTTGGTAGCATCCAAGATATTTCTTATATTATAGTCTTGATTATCTATTATTTGACACTTCCTTGTAAGGCTATTTTGCTGATCAGTTGTGAGCACCCCTTAACTATGATGGTATTCCATCCTTTCATCATAATATTTTCAATCCCTTTTGAAGGTAATTTTATTTAATATATATTATTGATATCTGACTCTATATCAAATTAAAATGTAAAGAGAGGTTCCCCATCATTATATCAAAATATATCACTATTATTGGTTGGGCCTAGATTACCACTAGAGGCACCATAAAAATTGTGTTTAATGTATCCTAACAAAAGTAGAGTCTAGAATACAAGTTGTTTAGGGATATATTTTTCTAGACAACCAAGACCCATATCAAGAGAGAAATCACTAAACTAACCTTATAACAACATATCTTCCTTAGTAGAGCAAGATACATCCCTTAAACCTTGGTAATTCACAAGTTCAATAATTATTTTTTATACACACATTCTAGCCATTACTATAAATGGTTGGAATTGGTAAAAATCCTTCTATTTATTTCTAATAGAATATTCCATGAATTGAGAGAATGACCTAGGTCCTAAATCATTGACAATAAATTAGAAATAAATTTTTTATTCCACAATTTTTGGAGCTATATTATTTTCTCAAGAAAAAAAATGATCTAACATTTATTAAGAAATAATCCCCATACCTTCCACATATACAAAGAGTGTAGAATACATGTGATCATATTTTTATTCATGGCACTTACATAGCATGCACAAGGAAGTCATTATGAATTCCCATTTTCTTAAATGGTCATTGGTCAAAATAAAAGTTTGAAAAGTAACCTAAAGGAAGATATTTTATGTTTAATCCTTTATAATTATAAACAAAATCGGAAAGGAATTTTCTAGGCACCATCCCTTATTTTTTGAGGATTATTATTATGAAAATTAAATAGAAACCTTCCAAACTTAAGGAGTCATCTACTTGATATTAAGATATCAAAGTGTTTCCTAATCTAATGATCAAGACTTGTGTTTCCTATTTATTTAATATATTTGAATAGTTCATATGTTTTCATGAATTTCCATAAGTAAATATCTTCCAATAATTTAAAACTTTGCTATCATAATGATTTATTATATTATCTCTAAAATACATTAATAATTAGAAATCAACCAAGGCTTAGTCTATAAAATGCTTTAATACTTAGAAATTAACCAAGGCTTGAGATCTTATCTAATATTTCTATAAAAAGTATGCTCTCCCCATTTCTAATCTTCCATCTAAAGAAAGGGAGAATATATTTCCAATAATATTAAATAAAATTTCATATAATCAATATCTAAGGGAGTAATATTTTAGTAAACAATTTAAGCACAAATTATAATCTAATTACTTGTAATCTAATATTCTACTCCATAGCTTTTCTTTGTTTGAATAGGTTCTCCAAAATAAATATCTTCCAATAATTTAAAACTTTGCTATCATAATGATTTATTATGTTATCTCTAAAATACCTTAATAATTAGAAATCAACCAAGGCTTGGTCTATAAAATGCTTTAATACTTAGAAATTAACCAAGGCTTGAGATCTTATCTAATATTTCTATAAAAGGTATGCTCTCCCCATTTCTAATCTTCCATCTAAAGAAAGGGAGAATATATTTCCAATAATATTAAATAAAATTTCATATAATCAATATCTAAGGGAGTAATATTTTAATAAACAATTTAAGCACAAATTATAAATCTAATTACTTGTAATTTAATATTCTACTCCATAGCTTTTCTTTGTTTGAATAGGTTCTCCAAAATAAATATCTTCCAATAATTTAAAACTTTGCTATCATAATGATTTATTATGTTATCTCTAAAATACCTTAATAATTAGAAATCAACCAAGGCTTGGTCTATAAAATGCTTTAATACTTGGAAATTAACCAAGGCTTGAGATCTTATCTAATATTTCTATAAAAGGTATGCTCTCCCCATTTCTAATCTTCCATCTAAAGAAAGGGAGAATATATTTCCAATAATATTAAATAAAATTTCATATAATCAATATCTAAGGGAGTAATATTTTAGTAAACAATTTAAGCACAAATTATAAATCTAATTACTTGTAATCTAATATTCTACTCCATAGCTTTTCTTTGTTTGAATAGGTTCTCCAAAATAGTTTAAATTCTAATTCTTTGTTCATCCTATAAATCCACCTTAGACCAAGACACCCCATTCTTTTGGTGTACAAATAAAGTTTGATGTAGTTTAATTATTCCATATAAAAGCTTTCTAGGTGCTTTGAAATTTGATATTATGTAGGTGTGTATTTCTATGAGATTCTATTGTATTTATTGAGCTCGACCTTCTAAAGGTAGCCAGTCACCTTTCCAAGACATAAGGTGTTTTTGGATTCTGTGAATCATAGGTTTCCATGCCTTCATGATACATCTCCATGCAAACAAAAATATTCATAGATAATGTTTTGGTAGGGAGCTTTTGTCAAATGAAAAATTATATTTAAATTATGCATTTATTAGTGGGTTCACATTTATGAGAAAAAATATGAGAATTGAGAGGGTTAACATTTTGACCAGCAATTGTCTTATAACTATCAAAATATTCTAAAAGCATTGTAACCTTTTTCTTGGAAGGTTGTTTCAATAGAACATTCACATCAACAAATTGTAAGTTTGATATATTACCTATACTGAAACTAGTGGTTAATCCATTCACTTTCCCTTATATAAAAACATATTTGATGGCTCTTTTAAGGGCCTAAATTTAAAAGATGAAGATGTAGGAGGCCAGAGGACATGTTTATCTATTTTCCCTAGAGGATTCAAATAAATTGCTTGGTATATAATTTATCAAAAATGAAAAAGGAAGTGATTGAGCTGCAATTTAATGACCAATTTATCCAATCTTCAATGAACCCAAATTTATCTATTATTTGGTCAAAAAATTACCAATTAACTCTATCATAAACTTTTACCATGTCCAATTTTTTAAACATACAAGATCTCTTAGTATGATTTATGGAATGGATTGCCTCATAGGCTACCACTATCCCATCCAAAAAAAAAAAATGTACCAAACATGAAACCCTCTTCGTTTGAAAGTATATCCTCCAGGCATTGCTTCAAGTGATTATCCATGACCTTTGTCACAAAATTGTAGATTGAGTTACATAAGGACATAGGTCAAAATGTATCAAATTAGAGGTAGTGTTATTTCATTCTATAAATACATTATTCTTTCACCTACACTCTTCAGCTACCTCAATCACTTCAGACCCCACATAGTCCTAGAAGTGATAATAGAGAATACCTTGAAATCCACCTGGTCGAGGGGATTTTTCTTCATCTTAATCTAAAAACTACTAGTTTATCATCTTGTGCTGAAACAAAGGCCATCAACATTTGATTCGTCTATTTAGTAATTGTTTTAGCGATAAAATGGTGCAACCATGTCTGATCTATTGATTTGTGCCTCCAATACCAAGTAAAAAGGAGTTATAAAAATAAAATACTTCATCTTTGATGTCTATTAATTCTTCCAAATACACAACATCTGAAATTATCATTTTGTCCATTCTATTCATCTTCCTGTGAATCACCATGAATCACCATGGATAGATTAAAATATTGTGTTTTTTTTCACCTTCTTTAAGAAATGTGATCTTGGATTTTTGTTTCTTGAAGATTTCTTCCTCCCTCAAAATCTTGTGTTGCTCAATTAATCGAATTATTTCCATACCATCCAAATATTCATCTGACACACCAAATCTTGTGTTGCTCGGTTAATAGAATTATTTCCACCAAAGCCTTCTCATCAAATTGAGTGCCTTTAGCTTTCGGACGAATAATTGGGAACGCTTCACCTGAGTTTTGCAATACTTCACATGAAATAAGATATCTTGTAGCCACATAAATTCAAACTTGAAAAGGAATATGTATGATTTTCTTATCAATATCCTTGTATATGGAACTTGGCAGGCATTGGGATTCCCTCATAGGCTTCTTTATTTCTTCATCATCTAGAGTGTTTGGCCTATGAGTCATGTTCGCTACTCGTGGCATCCTTATGTTCAATGTTGCTCATATCTTTGAGAACTTCCTCAGCCAGGACTGCATTCAACTGTAATTTGTGTGTTGTTGCTTTCACTTGCTCTTTAGAAAGTTGTAACGATGATATTTGAATATTTTATTTATTTCATGAGCTAGCCACCTTTTCTTTGAGAGTCGTTTCCTTCTCTTTCATGAATTTCTCCACCGAAGAAAAGAGGGGGTACAAGTGAAAGCATTTTCAGCACCTTGGGCTTTAAAAGGGGCTCCTAATCAAGATAAAGAGACCAGGTTGATAAAGGGGCTCCCTCATGAGGTTTTGATTGTAGCACAAAGTACAGGAAGAAAAATCTAGAATGGTTTCTCCAAATAAAGCACTCCTCTCTATTTTTGGAGATCTCTTTTCTTCTCCATTGCATTTACTGCCTATCTTCAGAGGCTACTTTTCATCTACAATCATTCATGTTGCATATGTCGCCAAACATTTCATTGCTTGCAGAAATAAAATCGTTTATCTGAACTTTAAAGGAAAGCGTATACCCTTGGAATGGGTGGAAGACAAAGAATTCGGTAATGCCCAAAAGAAGATCATATTTAAGGAGCCATGCTTAAATGACTTAACGATGCCTTTACAATCCATTGACAATTAATTTCAGTAGCTAAATTTAGAGATGAGCCTTAGTAAACTTATTTTTATTTTTAAAACATATCCATCATCAATCCATCTTTTACTCTTTCTCATTCTACGTTAACAGAACTTAGACCAGACCAGACCACATACTAGTATTATGTTTTTCAAGGTTCATAAGATCTTTTATATATATATAAGATCAAAATTTCGCTAGCTATGTTTAGATCAGAATAGGTAGTGCCTGTTCCCTTTGTTTTCCACACTGACAAAATTTACACAATCAATCAAAAACAAATCTGATTAGTAGAATTTAGAAAAAAATACATAGTAGACTAATAATTTTAGTTTTCCCAAAAAAATAAAGAAAGCAAAAATATCAGAAAATTCAGATTACATTTAGATGCTAACACCATCATACACACTGGACTTGATCAAACATAGAAGTAATATTAGTGCTCATCAGAGAATGATTTGTAGATCATCTAAATTCAAAAATAGATATAGTAAGTTTCATTTTACTTTCTTCACCTGATACATATAATAAAATTAAAATCATCCATAAAGCCCCCAAACAGATCCATACAAATCACTTTCTGTGTTCTTCACTTAAGCTATACATCAATCTTGCAAAAAGAATATAAAAAGAAACTTCCCCACTAAAATAATCAGAGAATGACAATGGGTACCCCATTTGTGTGTCAATAGCGAGTACCCCATTTGTGGTTGACATAATTGACGAGGTGAGGGTGCAGTACCACCACATCTTTCATTAACTCATTCTATTTAATGTATTTACAATCAACGCCAACAGGAACCTTCACGTAGCCAAATTTTGGCGATCGTGGCTGGTGTTATTCGAATTAAAAACACTACATAATAAAAAGAATTCGAATTAAAAAGAAATGGGGCTGCGTAGAACATCCCTGAGCTGATCTGGAAAGAAAGGAAGCAGAGATTTTTTTAAAAATGAAATGGAGATATTTCTTCTTTCTTTGTGGTGGTAGGTGGACTTATATATGTGTGTGTCTGTCTCTATGTGTGTAAAAGTATAGTTTGTGTTTTCAATTTAAGATATGATTTAAATATTTACATTTTGCCTACCTAAAATACATAATATATTTAATATCTATGTAATCCAATGTCGTAATTATGTGCAATAATTATAAGTCTAAAATCAATAATGAGAAATATTTAAATCTTTTTAATGATTCAAATTGTTTAAATATCCAAGCCATGTTGCTTTTGGTTATTACTGGATGTTATATAAGATGTGCTACTACTTTTATTACTCATTCTCATAAATTTAAATGTTGTGATGCATATGATCCCATCCTTATTATTTTTCAAAGGTTTATATATATATATTTTAAATATAGGAGGATCATTACATTTTATAATTTGAGAATAGTCTTCCATCATTTCATTAAACTAGGGACTAATGTGAGTGCGAACTACTAGGAGCTCAAGTTTCATATTGATCAAATGTTTATATTGGATCAACATATTTTTCTACCTCCCCATCCACCTCCCATAAGACTAACTAGTTAAATCAAAGGGTAAAATATTATTTCTTAGATAAATAATACTCATAATATGATTTCTATCCTTCAACTACTAAATAGGTCAATGTTATACAAGGATATCCTTATGACACAGTACATGATATAGCTTTAGCAAATGATATAGAACCAACATTGTTTCCCTTCTTTTTTATGGCACTATAAAGTGGAAAATAGATTATTTAATTTAGAAACTAATATTTTCCTACCAAAAATGCAATAGAACAAGATATTCTAATATTCATTAAATCATAAGTAATAAATAATGGAGTCGAGAGTGTATTAATGGATAATGGTTCAAGGTTGAGCATATATAATATAACATTATTACAAACATTGGATGTCGATATGGACACTATTAGAAAGCTAGATAAGAATATAAGAGGATATGATAATGTTTCTCATCTGGTACTTGGAACAATATCATTTAATGTGATAGTAGGACCAAAGACTTTGAATACCATGTTTCAATTCATGCCTAATTATCTACACTTTAACTTACTATTTGGTTAACCACTGATACGTGCTATGGAAGTAATAACATCTAAAATACACATATGCTTAAAATTTATGCATAAAAAACATTATCATACATCCAATTCAAATAATAGTACCTTCAAATATTTTAAAATTATGTACCCTTTAACTGATATATTTCAAAATCATATTCTATTCATTTTTCCATAGTTTATACATCCCAAATTATCCTCACAGATAGAATCCATGCATATTTTATACACAACATTTTTTACTTTATCATTTACGAATGTTTTCTCTTCTAGTGGCTTATAGATGTATCAATCTCCCTGAGTGCATGCCTTAAAGGGTGTACTGAGAATGGTGAGGGAAAGGATCATAATGTTTTGCAATATATGCTATTTTCTATCATGATTACACCATTTAGACTATCATTTTGACCTCCTCTAAGTGTTTATTTGTTTACATTTGATGTATGTCTCTTATCTAGATTTTTTAGCTTACCTATATATTATGGTATCGATCTGGATGATACCATATATTTTGTAACTTCACCTTCCTATACTATATCATCTAGCCCAATATAGTTCTAAGCTTATCTTCTAGAATTTTTACTATATAAGCTTAATAGATAAAATTTTATGTCATCCAACATATTTGAACTATATTGACAAAGTTGATACCATTGGCTTAGTGTTTAGGGTAGTTTTATGTATTTTATTGCTTTATATAAGGGTCATATTTCATTTATGTCATATCATATATAATTTATTATCTCTAATTTTGCTTGCACTTCTTACCTAAGTACATTTGGGAGAAGTAGTTGTTTAGAACCTTATATTGAGGATTATTTTCCTTTTGTGTCATTGAAGCTCAATAGAAAGAGTCACTAGGAGTCCCTATTTTAGGATATCTTATGTCTTCAACCACCCATTTGAGATATTTAATCTAAAACATTATATTTGAAAGCTCCACTTAACCCAAGTGGGATATTAAAGCATCTTCAGGTCCACGTAAGGTAACTATATTCTATACATATATTCTTTCATTTATTTACATAGTAGATTACATGTTTCTTGTTATTGTGTGAATTATGCATGTGTATCTTTTTTTAGGCCTTCTACACAACAAATAAATATGGGTATCTATAGGATTCCTTAAATTTTCCATAAATCACTTTAGGCTTCCTATACCTCCATTTGGTTGAATAAGGAACCTTAACCATTTGCAATCATTCCAACCTATCCTTAGTTTAGTTCATTACAATAATATATTTTATAACCATAGTATACCTTTACTGAGGTCTATTGAGAGCTACATCCTTGTGCCATAGGCTTAGTATTTGGATCCTTTTTCTATCAACATTTACATTGTAAATAACCCTTTGTTATATTTACAAAAATATTATATCTTTATTTGATCATCTAATTATCATTGGATGTATTTAATATAACTTACTCAAGTTTTAGTCTATTAAGAGAGAGGATAGTTTTAGGTCATCCTAGCCCATGCATACATTATAATAAACCTGACATGAATCTAATTTCACCTTTAGTTTGATCAATTTCATGTTTTTCCTTCTATATTCTTAGTAAAATATTTAAAACTATCATTTTAACTATGTCAACTAGTCAGGTAGAGTTGTATACGTATCTATGAACAATATCAACCAATATATTAGCATTTTGTGTTTTTTAGACTATAATAGCCTGCTTGATATAATTTTATGTTTTTTCAACTATATTGACCAACCCAATAAAACTATGTGTTTATTTTTAGCTTATAAGTATTAAAATTGTATAAGCTAGCTTGATACCATTCTTTTTGCATGTTTAAATTCACTACATGTTGTAAATATATATTTTGATCTTTGTTTTTATTTTTTTACCTATAAAATATGTTTTGGTTGTTTTATAACTATACACAAGATATTATTCTGGTCCAAATGGTGATCTATTTTACCAACATATGGTGTGAAGGGCATTTCTCTAATACTCAAGCTATTAGATAATACCATGCATGAGATTTAGTTTCCATGTATCTCACCATATATTATAAATTCATAGGGTTTTTCTATTTTTATTGAGCTATGTTAAACAAACAATATGTTTTTAATTTTATAATGCATTGATAAATGGTTGGCCTCATGGAGCTATTCTTAATAAACCTTAAAAAAGGGTTAGTGTGGCCATGATTATGTTGGAATCCCCCTTGGTTAGTTCCTTCATGGTTGTAGTCACTATATTATAAATGGGATTATCATATTTGAGAGAATAAAAATCAGTCAAATACTTTTTAGCATACATCCTTATCTTTGTTTTTTCAAATTATTTAGCTAAAAATCAGTTTCCTTATCTTATAGAATATATTATCCAACCTGATACCTTTCTATGTTCTGTTTGTGAACTACATCATTCATCCTAATCCATTCATTTTTAAATTTCATCATCCTACTTAATACAATTTTATGTGTATCACTAACTGCAACAACCAACTTGATAAATTATAGTTATACCTTCCCCATACCAATTATATCATCTAATGTGATAGAGGTATTTCATGTCATCATATTATATCGATCAACCAAATACAGTCTATTTTTTCTAGTTATAGTTATCAACTTTATGGGCTAGCATGATAACATCTAACTTTTTTTTCTTATTTTAACCTATACATTTATCTATGCTTTCATCTAGTTAGTAGGTCAACCTATGGAGTAACCATGGCCTGGGTAATCTATATATAGGAGGTCGTGGGTAGTTGTTTATCATCATATATTGTGAATTTTGCTCTTATTGAAGCTTGTGGAGATTTCCCCCTCGAAATGGCTTGTCTTTTATTTATATAATTTGTTATATATTAGTCATATTATGATATATTGATGTTATTCTACTTTATAGTTGAAGGAATTTCATTACAAGTGATATCAGTGCTATGATTTGGGTAATTTTGTGGTGAAACCCTAATTTTAGAATTTGTTTATATCTACTATGAATTTTCCTAAAATTATTTTTACTAAAGTCGAGGAATCAGTCAAGGACATCACAAAATAAAAGTTAGCATTTAGAGTTCAATTTTGTGCAAATTATTTTGATTTTAGTATTTTTCATAAATTCATTCTATGGTGCACAATTCAATGAATTTGTTTGAGTTATTTACAATTTTGGAAATCATAGAAAAATCTATCTAGAGTATCTTCTTTGTATTTTCTGATTTGAGGTCCAGATAAGTACAAAAATGCTTCATCAAATTTGGGTCAAAAGTGCCAATTATGATCGACATTGTCAAGCCCTTTTATGGCAAGACCATAAAGTAGGGGACAAGGAAATGGTGTCAAAACTCTAGATAAAACTCCTCATAAGGAATATATGGAGTCAAAAGGTGGAGTTAATAGATCATTTATACCATAGTTCTCTAAGATAGATCACAAAGTGAACCAAATTGACTACAATGTGCAAGGCATTCAAAGTGAAATGAAGGTATACAATATGAGATGAAATCCATATAATATAATTTGGAAAATATCATGATAGATTTAAAAAATAATCATCCAAATCATCTAGCTATCACTGTTACACAACTCCACCATGGTGGATCTCCCAACTAGCCTAATCCAAATCCAACTACCTTACCACAAAGGAACATGTTACCAAAGGTCGATATGTGTAAATTTGATGGGAAAGATCCACTCAATTGGATCAACCAAATGAACAATTTTTTTGATCTGCATTAGATCTAATGTGGACAAAAGGTTATCATGGCATCCTTGTATCTAGAACCTAAATAATTAATTTGGTATCGATTATTATGTGCTCAAAATAAAAATATGACTCTCAATGTCACCTGGTCAGGTTTTATAGAGAATTGGAAATTACGCTAAATAAATAGTCTAATAGAGAATTACTTCAGTCAACTAGTGAAATTAAAGATTATATTAATCATTTTCACAACCTATCTTTGCATGTGGAGATAATTTATGATGAGAACATGAATGGCCTATTTTTGGTGACTTTAAGGACCACATTCAACATGAGGTACACATGTTTAATCCACTTAATATTTTTTATTCTATTATCATGGCTTGTAGGAAAGATTAAAAATTCATAGCCAACAAGAAGTAACCATTCACTTACTTTAGATATTATATTATATTGATACCATCATTTCCTTCACCTGCCAGATTGAACCCTTAGCAAATTGAAGAGAAACATGTAAAAGTATTATGTTTTGGTTGTGATAGAAAGTGGATCAAATGACATAGATGTGCTAAGAATAATCCATTATACATTGAAGGATCCAATGAAGATAATGGAGAGGATGTTGCCTTCAATGATGATGAGGAAAATATAGAGGAGGTACCTAAATATTTCCAACATATAATATTTTGTCATGCACACTTGATTATTATCACTCTTAAAACACTTAAGGTGGTGGTTTCCTCAATAAGAAAAAGGTGATAGTATTGATTGGATCAAGGAACACACATAACTCTACCAACCAGTTGGCCACTTAATTGAGCTATTTAATTTACCGAGCACTAGAATTTTAGGTCATGATTGTAAATGGTGACATAGTCAATTATTTAGTGAAATGCCATATTATTAATCTTGTTATGGGTGAATAAAATATAGATTATTCTATGTTTGTTATTCCCATGGGTGGTGCATACGTTACTTTGGGAGTGCAATGGATCATAGCCTTGGTTACAATTGACATGAACTTCCAAGAACTATTCATGCACTTTCATATTGAAGGAAGGAAAATTGAACTCTATGAATTATGGGAAAAATATCCACAATTGGTTAGTTCACATCAGATGAAAAAGATGCTAAAAAAGGGGCATAAGTATTTATATATGAATATGTTCCATAGAAGTTTAAATCATAAACCCATCTACACATCCTTATATATAAATGATTATTGATGAACATCCATCTATTTTTGGGGCCATGCCAAAAGGACTACCACCAAAAAGAGAACTTGATCATGCCATTAAACAACTTCTATGGAATTGACCACCAAAAATCAAACTGTATAGATATCCATATGCACATAAGAGTGAGATTGAAAATATGGTCCATGAGATGCTGGAGGAAGGGATCATAAAACATAGCTAGAGTTCATATTCATCATCAATGGTCAAGGTGCACAATAATGATGACACATGTAGGATGTGCCCAAATTATAGGAAACTCAATAAGTACACCATAATAATAAGTTTCCTATTCTAATAATTGATGACTTACTTGACGAGTTATATGTTGCTATTTATTTCACAAAATTGGATCTCCATTTAGGGTACCATAAAATTAGAATCAAAGATGAAGATGTTCAAAAAACCACTTTTATAACTCATGGGGGCCATTATGAGTATTTGGTAATTACCTTTGGTCTTACAAATGCACCATCTACTTTTTAGAGCTTTATGAACACTATTTTAAGGCCTTTTTTAAGGAAGTTTGTGATGTTTTTCTTTGATGACATATTGATTTACAGTAATACATGGGAACCACACATGAAACTTGTGGAATAAGTGTTGTTAATTTTGGAGTAGCATCAAATTTATGAAAATCCATCTAAATGTGCCTTTAGAGTATAGGAGGTAGAGTATCTGGGTCACATTATATCCCATGAAGGTGTCAAAATTGATCTTCAAAATATCAAATCTATGTTGGAATGGTCGATTTCCAAAAATCTTAAAAACCTTCGAGGGTTCCTAGGACTAATAGGTTACAACTAAAGATTTTTGAAGGGTTATGGAATCATAACAACTCCACTCATTGCATTTCTAAATAATGATGACTTCCACTGGAATGATGTATCCAATAAAACATTTGAGCAACTAAAATTAACTATGTGCACCACCCCAATTTTGGCTACTCTAAACTTCTCAAAGGTGTTCATTGTTGAATGTTATGCTTCCAAATCAGGGTTGGGAGTAGTATTATTGCATGAAGGAAGAACCCTTGCATTTTAGATTGGTCAATTCAAAGGTAAGAATCTAAAAAAACTTTCTATGAGAAATAAATGATGGCTATTCTTCATGAAATCAAATAAAGGAGGCCCTATCTAATGGGTAGATACTTTAAGGTTAAAATGGATCATGATAGTCTCAACTAATTTTTGGATGAAAGATTATAATTTGAAGAACATAAGTGGGTAAAAAAAATGTTGGGTTATAATTTTGAAATAATATAATATAAAGGTAAAGATAATGTAGTAGTAGATTTACTATCCATACAAGATACATCCATAGAATCATTACTTTATTTAATGTCCATGTTGCAGAGAAATTGGGTGGATGAAGCCAGGTTAGAGGTAGACTAGGACAAGGATGCACATGTTCTAATTCATAATATCCAATAATGGTCTATATCTTGTGATAAATTTGAATGGAAATGTATTTACCTATGGTATAAGGATAGGTTATACTTGTATAAAGACTCAGAGTTAAAGCATAAGATTCTTGTAGAGTTACATGCATCTCCAATTGGGGGACACTCTACATTCTTAAAAAATTATCATAGAATCATGCAATAATTATTTTAGGAAGAATAAATGGAGATGTACAAAAGTTTGTTGAAGAATGTTTGATATGACAAAAGAAAAAAGGTGAGATAGTTAAGACCCCAAGTATAGTAAAACCTCTAGCAATTCCTAGTAAAAGGTGGGAGGAGGTTTCCATGGATTTCATCATAGGGTTGCCTTATTCTAAAGGTAAGAATTTTATCTTTGTAATTATGGATAGGATTATAAAATATGCCCATTTTTTTCCCCTCTCGCACCCATTTACATCAAATAGAATAGTGGCAATTTTTTGAGGTAGTTAAAATTACATGGAACCCCAAAAATAATTGTAAGTGATCCTTATCCTATTTTCACTAGTAATTTTTGAACTTAAATATTTTATTATTTTGGTACTCTGATAGCTAATAGCTTATCTAACCACCCCCAATCTGATGGATAAATAGAAGTGGTCAGTAAATTATTAGTGGGGTATATCCATTATTTTGTATCAGATAAGAAGGAATTTTAGGTTAAATGGATACCACTTTTAGAAAGGTGGTATAAGACATCTTTCCATACCTCTTCTAAAATGTCCACATTTATAGCACTATATGGTTACCATCACTTCTTCCTTAAGGTTTCAAGCTAAGGTTTGAGATGTGGACAAGAACATTCAACATCAACATGAGGTTTTGGTTGGTTTGAGAGAGAATTTAGCCTTGGATAAAAATAGGATGAATTAGCAAGCAGATCAACACCATAGTGAGTGAAAATTTGACATTGGTGACTGGGTCATTGTACATTTGTAGCCTTATAAGCAGATTTCCTTGAAGCAAAATAGAAATGACAATACCCTTTATCATGATTATTATGGCCCTTATCAAGGTATACAAAAAATTGGAAGTGTGGCTTACAAGCTAGAGTTTTCTCATTCTTTTTGCATACACCCAATATTTCATGTTTACTACTTGAATAAGGTCACTGGATATAAAGTTTCAACCTAGATAAAGCTATGAGAATTATATGAATAAGGATTCATCATTTTAGAACCATAAAAGATCTTTAAAAAATTTACTAAGAGATTGAGAACCAAAAATATTAAGGAAAATATAATCAAGTGGAAGAATCTAAATAACAAGAATGCAACTTGGGAGGGTAAAGATTTTATGAAATAACGTATAGAGTTATTAAAAATTGAGGAAAACATTGGTTTTAAGGGGAAGGGCATGCTATGTCCTTAACCTATCACATGTATTGGGATGAGAATAGCCAAATTATGGCTTACTTGTCCCTCTTTGATGTCATTTCACATTTTTTTATGCATTCATTTGGTTAGTAGGTTGGCCTATCGAGTATCCATGGACTATGTAGACTATATATAAGAGGTCATTAGTAGTTATTTATCATAATATATTGTTAGTTCTTCTCTTATTCAATATTTTGGAGGTTGCCCCATTGAAGTGGATTGTATTTTATTCATATATTATGCTATATTTTAGTCATATTGTGATCTATTTTTGTTATTCTAATTTATTGTTGAAGTAATTTTATTAAATTCTAGATCCAATTATAATCTTTATGGGCTACCATGATACCATATAATGTTTTTTCTATTTTAATTATATCAACCCTTTTTAT
This sequence comes from Torreya grandis, assembly GCA_037957365.1. Taxonomy (NCBI): domain Eukaryota; kingdom Viridiplantae; phylum Streptophyta; class Pinopsida; order Cupressales; family Taxaceae; genus Torreya; species Torreya grandis. Next base: position 5,882,789 of record JARHVA010000135.1, read on the forward strand.
TTAACCTTTTCACTTCTACTATGGAGTACATCTTTACTCAATCTGAAGAAAAAACACAATAAGATTTAATATAACTAACCGATTCATGTAAAATACATAAAAACCATATGCCTTATATTATAATCATAAAACAAGATAAATGTATATGTCATGTGTCTTCAACTCGATCTAAGAGATATGAGCCACTTGACAATCCTATGACTACCTAGTGAAATTGCCCACCTTAAGACATGAGAGAGGTAGAAGATCAGTGTGAGATCGAGCATACCAATGAAATGATCATTTTAATTCAATAAAATATTGATCACAAGGGAAATTACCTTATGGTTATCTATAATATCATGATGGGCCCCCATGTGGAAATACATTATTCCTTTGCTCATAGTTTTTATATCAAACTTTGGGCAAGTTAGTATGTCGCTTACTCATTACATTTTTCATCCTACATGCCTATTATTGCTACTAACATTTTAGGTTATTTCCTTAGTGGGTCAACCAAAATCACCCACATTAACACCAAATTTAATAGCACATCTAGTGCATCTCAACAAGATATTAAAAATGATATTGATCCTTAACAACTCATGTTGTAAACCATGAACCAATTGGATATTTTTTCAAGAAAATAATAATTCCCAAATGATGAAAATGTATAAATAGATTTTTAAAATGTAAAATTATCCTCAAAAACCATGTTTAAGATTGAAAATTATAATTTCCTCCTCCCATCCCCATTAGAAATTCTTATGGTAACATACATAAATCAATATCATTATAGTGTTGGTGTAGGATATTAATTTCCTACCCTTTAGCTTACTTAGGTGTTATTTCATTGGAGATATTTATCCCACATTCATGAGGATGATGGGTTTATGCATTACTTCCACATATATTTGGGAATTTAGTCCCACATGTATGGGATGGTTGGGATTATCCTATCTTCTACCTATTTGTAAATTTCTATTATAAACTATTTGATATAAAATAAAATTATAGTTGGTTTATTATTTATACTTAATGTGGAATCATCCATGGATTTAATAATGGTCTCTTGGAGAGATCTTGGATGAGGAGTTTTGATAAAATTTCATGGTATCAAAATGGTCGCCTAGCAGCCATTACTCCCTAATCTGCCCTATGGATCTTGTAATCTTGTTTTGGAATAGTTCTATTTAAGCATATATTTTTGATAAGGCCATAGCATAAATATTAATTGATTGAATAATTTGATTTGTGTCCATTCAATGACCTAAACAACTTATCTATCCCCTTATGATTCAACCACATGGGTTGCAGTTTCCCCATTCTTGTATCCCTTCATCATCCTCTCATTTGTATTACCTCCATTGCCAACATACAAATGTAGAAACACATATTTTTTTGTAAACTGCCATTTTTTCCAAAGGTTTTTTTTCCTTCTTTTTAAAAAAAATAATTACTTTTAAGTATTAAATTTTAATTAATTGATTGATATTTTTTGAAATTTTAAATGTTTTTTAAAACATCAGTCTTGGGTGGAGGTGATGATTATTCTCTTTAACTTCTTTATGAGTGGCGGGCATTTGGTGGATGGTTTTCCTAGTCAATGTTTTTTTTAAGTGGGGAACAATATCATGTGGCATGGTGATTTTATTTAGTGAAGAACATAATAGTGAGGGAGGGGACATCACTTTATGTGGTGCTTATTACATTGGATTGGCTTCTTGATTTTCTTGATAGCAATTTGTAAAAGGAGATAAATTTTTAGTATTTTTGCATCACTATTTTTTTATCGCTTGCTAGTCAAAGATTGGTGGGTGAGGTACAATTTGGTAGGAGGCCAAACACCCTCACATGAAAAATAAAAACTCTTTTTTTCAAATTTATTTGTTTTTGATCTCTAATTTTAAATATTTGGACACATTTTTGGCTATAATTGACATTTTATTTGCATGAGATTTGTCACACATTGCTTCTTATTGGCCCACATTATATCTCTCATGTCACTATTTGACTTTGAACTATCTGAGATGTATTTTTTACTGAGTCTAATGTCTTTTGCATGTGATTTTAAAGGTTTTCAATTTTGGTAGTTGATAATTTTAGGTGTGTTTTTTGCATACATTATGGTTTTTTTGCCATTTTTGACACTCTCCCATTAGCCCACAACATGATCTATTATGGTTTGTGCATTAGAAATTTGACACACTTGTAGTTTATGTAATGTATCCATCAAGGCCCCTTTATTAGTGACTTACCTTATTTTATGGAGACACTTTTTTTATTCCTTAGTTTTGGATCAACTCTCATGATATTGAATGACTTCTTTGATAAGTCGATCATCTCCTTATTTGGAGTTATTCTAGTGAAGCCTAGTGTCTTTCTTATTTTTTATTTGGTGTTTAATGGGATATATTGTACTCAAATTGAGTTATAAAGTACCATGGGGGGTTTGTTGATTCATCCATGTCTACCTTCATGTATTTGTGTGTTCTATTTTGGGCACCTTTTCACTTCTTCGATTAGTTGTTTATTACAACACTATTAGACCCATCCTATTTGAGAGAACTTATATCTATATTTTTTAAAAATGATTTTTGATAATTAAAAATCTTAAATACTTAAAGAGTAGCTATTCTAGTGAATCCAATTGTCATCTTGTCTTATTTAACAGTTTGACAGTCTCTTTCAACATGATATATAGTTGTTTTGGTGTATACAGTGTCAACTTGTTCTATGTTCGTGTAGTGGATTTGGACCACTCGTACATAATTTTTTCATCCACTCCACACATTTAGAATATGGGTGGAGTGTGCATGCATATGTTTTTTGTGTCACTCCACCCAATCAATACTATGGGGAGTATGGTGTAAAGTATGCTTCTTAAGTGTTGAGCATTCCTTGTAGATGCATTACTCTTTTGTAATTTCAAAACCATTGGTATTTTTCTTGATTGAATTTATTCTAGTGAAACCCAATGTCAGTTATTTTTTTATCATCGAGTAGTGGATTCAGATCACTTGTGAAGATTGAGTTCATTTGTGACTTTCAAGTATTTGGAATGTGGATTACTCTAGCATCACCTTTGGGGGAATTTATATCTCTCTTTTCTTTTTTTCTCTCTTTTTTTAGGGGGGATTTTTTCATATGGGTTTTCTCTTTTTAATCCACTTTATGATAATTATATATTGCACATTTTTAGTTTTTTTTTTTTTTTTTTTTTTTTTTCTGAATTCTTCTTTTGTACATGGGTATCTTCTTCAGTCACTTTATTTTCAAAAACCCATATGACGGTTTTTTACTTGTCTCCGTGGCCTTATCATGATTCTTATAGTGACATTGGTGTGGTATCCCCACTATTAACACCAATGTGGTAGTCCCACCAGTATTTGTTCTTATTTTTCACCATATTATTTGATGGTGTTAAAGAAATGCTTCCTCAAGTTTATCACTTTACCCAATTTTTAATATCATATAGTTTATGTTCAGTGATCCTCATATTCATCACCATTTTTACTTTTACTTGGCAGTTATAGTGACTTGACATATATGTAATTTATTAAGATAGATTGACATCCATAGGGACACGTGACTTCACACTACATCCTTTATTATACCCACCTAAGCTATGCTTCAGGGGGTGTTAGTGTAGGATATTACTTTCCTACTCTTTATCTTACTTATGTGTTATTTCATTGGAGATAATTATCCATCATTCATGAGGATGATGGGTTTATGCATTAATTCCACATATATTGTGGAAGTTAGTTTGACATGCATGGGATGGCTGGGATTCTTCTATATTATACCTATTTGTACCTATCTATTGTAAACTATTTGATATAAAATAAAATATTAGTTAGCTTATTCTTTGTGATCAATATTAAAGATTCCATGGTTGTAGTAATGGCCTCTTGGAGATATCTTGGCTAATGAGTTTTAATAACTTTTTCTTTTAAATCTTCCACTTCCAAAAAAAATCATTAAACACCTTTGAAATGAACCATTGGCTCCTAAAATTTCAAACATATGCATAGAAGGTATCACATATTCAATCACTTATATTAGATCTACTAGTTTGGTGTTTTATTTAAAATCCTTTGGAAATATCTATAAAAATTGGATTAATCCTAACGCCTTTGTAGCTACCAAAATACTATGCAAAACCATTTTTGGTGACTCTTTAGATTGTTATAACCAACTCAAGTCCAAATCTATCTCTAACTTTGAGGACTTAGTTATCATATTGGTTTAGGAATTTTAAACTAATGATCTACCTTAAAATATATTATTCCACTTCAATAATTGTAAGTAATCATAAACTGAGACTACCCAATTTTTCATCAAGTGTTTGAAATCCTTAGCTAAAAAAGTTGATCATAACATGTCAAATAACAACTTCTTACATTTTTTTACCAATGTTCTTCATCCTAAATTTAAATATAGGGTTATGAAACTTTCTCTAAAATCATTTTAAGAATCGATTGATCATGTTAAAATATAAGACCTACTCATAATATAATCTAGGCCTTCCCAAACCAAAACTATAACTCTTGTGATTATGAAGTATAAAAACAAAAATACTACTAATGATGGTGTAAGCCATCATTATTATTTTAACAAGAATCCTTGACAAAGTGACATTGTTTCAACCTATCAATAGAGTTACCTTCCATCATTCGCCTTGTTCTTGGTAAGTTAATAACTATGCATTTCATCACTCTCTTTTTATATTTGAGATTAGAAAATGACTTCTTAAACCCTCACCTGGAGAATTTGATACCTCTCAACATATTTATTATCTAAATGACCCTAAAAATAAATTATGGTTCCATAAAAATGAATAACATTCCCATGAGACCTATAAATCACTTAACCACCTTGATTTCAATTTCTTACTTTGTTTAAAGTTTGATCATGCAATTATGCTATGAGAATGATAGACTATTATGATAAGATAGTAAAATTCCATACTCTAAATTTAGGCATGAAGCTCTTCACCAAGATAATGCTTGTATGCAAATAGCAATGCAACTAATATATTAATAAATCCTATGTTGGATAAGATGAATCATAATTACACTTTTTATTTTTGATACATTAGATATTCGGGGTCATGACCAAGATGGATCCACTAGACCTAACCAAGGGATATCTTACTATGATAACATCAATAGAGAGGGTTTCAAAACCTCTATTCAAGTAACAATATACAAAAACCCTAGTTAGGTCCTATGTTTTCATATTCAAAAAGTATATGTAAATTAAAGTAAATTCTAATATAGTTCTCACCAAAGCTTGCGGCACAAAGTGGGGATAATAAGTATAAAATGTAAACATGCATAAAATATATATACTGACATCAATGTGTAAAAAATCCTAATGTATATAAGAAAAATAAAAATGCTAATATATCTACTCTTACAAATTAGGAGAAAAATTAGGAATACTTACCTTTGAAGGCAAACCAACCAATCCTTAATCTCTCGCTCAACAAAGGTGCTTCACAAGAGGTTATTGTGGTATATAAGGATGACATGGATAAATCAAATCTAGGATACACAACCTATATATGCATTCAAAAGAATTTTCTATAAGACAAGATCCATATCTTAAATAAAACATTAAAACCCTAAACTATGCTCCTCAAGTAGAATAGTTGATAAGTAGATATGCAATAAAATATTCTTCTTATTATCTTCCTCAATAAATGATGAAATGAGTGTGTGTATATAGTTTAATCTAACCTTGAACCTTTTTGAAAGTTTAGATGATAGGGTTATCCTGCTTGAATCTATACCGTTATTGATAAAGACAAATTAGGTCTTGGTCTAGCTTGACCTAGACCCTAAACATGTTTTATCAATTAGAGTACAGGTGTGATGGGGTCGATAGTTTAATTTAAACTATTGGAAAGGGTTTTAGGCTTAGGAAGGGGCTAATGAAGGTGAAAAATGAATGGATGAGGGCAAAAAGGAAGAGGCAAATATTAAGGGATTATTTTTAGGAGATGGTTGGATTGATAATAAGTGTTAGTAAAGGGACAACAATCTTTTAAAGTATTAATGGTTCACCCACACCTTTCTTGGTGCACCCTTTAAGGCATTCACTCAAAGAGATTGAGACTTGACACGTTCCTACAAGACAAAAATAATTAGTAATTGATAAAAGTTTAAAATATTATGTGTATGCATATGCTCCACTCGAAGCTCATCACATGGCATGCATAGTAACACACAACATTGAAGGTAAATAAATTGTAATAAGGAGAAAAAAATATAAATGAAATGATACAATTAAAAAATACATACATTTAGTTACATTAGCGTTTTAGATAAAGAATGAGATGCAATAATTTTAAAGGTGTAAAATGTAGGGAAAATTAGGCAAACCTATAGAAATTAGCTAAAAAGATTGAAAAATTGAAATTTTTGAAAAATATACATGTAACATGTGAAAGTATTCTCTATAGTCTCTGGATTCTAGAACATTTTATGGTTTAGAAAAATATCTGGTGGAAACAAAGATATGGTAAAAAAGATGAAATCTAGTGGTAAATGTTTGAAAGGTAAATAATTTTGAATAGTAAATATACATAGGGTGAAATATAATTCATTTGTTATTTTTACTATTATGAGAAAATAGAGATCTAGTTTGAGTTTAGAGAGCCATCATAGTGAGGACAGGACAATTAAGACAAGTATTTTTATTTGAAATTGATCTAGATATATAAAATTGATTGGTAGGCCAAATTTAGGCACTAAAATTAATCCTAGGAAATGTTTAGGTAGACTAGGGGAGAATGAGGTATTATGTGGGAAGAAGTCAGACCAATAAATGCTTCAAAAATTTATGATAAATGGTTAAAAATTTCATCATTATGGAAGAAATAGAGTCGATCTGGTCAACTTAGTCTATACATCGATCTAAATATAGGGTGACTACATAATAGTGGGCTAATTTAGTACTCTAAGGGGTAACTTAATAGATAGTAGTGGGTCATATTAGTTTGTATGGAGGATAAAGATGAATATATACCAGAGGGCTGATTCAGTTTATGGTAGATGGCTGACATAGTCTGTTAAATAGGGTCGACTATGTATTTACAGGGCTGATTTAGTATGCTAAAACTAAAGGATGGATGATTTAGTATCAAATGGGCCAATCTTTTTGAATATGATAAAATCCTATTTAGTATTGAAAGGAAGTAACATGGCTGATTTACTATTAAATGGGTTAATTTTATAGGAAAACTAAGAACATGAGAAACTAAATCAAACTAGCTGATTAAGTAGTTAATTTTTGATTTTTTAATAATGAATTTTGATTATTGAAGATATGGAAATTTGATACATCCTTTATTATTTGATATTTTGTAGATATGTTGGAGGTATTTTTGCATATAGATGTTTCATGGCTTCCATATTTATTATATCATTTTAATGACATCGATAGAGCACAATTGGTCACACTAGTATTCAGAGGCATCATAGAGATGAGGTAGATCCCACTAAGTGTTGATATCATTAGCATATTCCTTGGATCATGGGAATGGTTCACCAACACTTTTTGATGGGTGGTGGATAGGGGTACCATTGAGGTGGATATCACACTAGAGGATGTCCACGCATTTTTTGGATTACCTATAGGTAAGATGCTAGTGATCACTAACACACTAAAGGATATAGAGGAGAGACAAGCACTAGCCTCATGGGTGACATGCTCAGATATAATATTCCTTGGATTTAGGGAGAATTAATTTGACATATACATTATGAACATTAAAGACATCTATAAGGTCATCATAGTAGTTGTGATATCATGAGTTTTATGTCACAAGTCATATGCCAAGGTGTTTCTATATGCAATAGCCTTGTGTTAGTCATTATTGGATGAGGGATCACTCTATGATTTTGGTGCTATCACCTAGGTCCAGTTCATATATGATATGTTTGAGATGTTGTCTATATGGAAGGATATAATGGGTCTTATTATTTTATTGAGTACCTAGATATATGAGAGGTTCCCCATGTATCATCCAGTTGGGTTACCCCATGTGGTTGATTATAGGTTACCTTAGGCCATGCAACAAAGATATGACCATGTAGCTATCATCGTGCCCCATATTCTAGCTCTAAATATTATCATATGAGGAAAGATGGTTTCGTATCCATATATGTACATCACTACTATATGGCCTAGTTGGTTGATAATTCTTATAGGTTTAGCATAGCTATGGATCACAAACTATTACACCTCATGGGTAGAGCCATATTTAGTGGCATATTTTATAGGATAGTTCTAACTCTCAAACTTGATGGCTCCTCTAGTATCACTTGATTATTTTGAATGGAATGTTAGAGAGTTAAGGGGGAGAGGAGGAGGAGTACCAATAGAGATATCATTGATCATGCTACAACATGCTAGACCATCAACTGGTCTAACATGATATTAAGTGGTAGTAGGGTCAACATGGGGAAATCCATGGACATAGATGCTAGGTCATATTAGACACCATATTAGAAACATTAATAATAACCTCCATCATCACACAATAGATGGAGGCATCATTAATGAGACCAAGTATAGGCAATGGTTGTATCACAAGAGGACCCAACATTTAATCCATGACATAACTAGTCCATAGAGACACCTCTGAGGAGAGGATCATGGTGTGCTCGAGTTATTACTCTTGGATTTCCACTGATGTAGAGGTGACATACAAAAGAGGTGATTATTAGATGATCATATGGAGAGACCATGATTGGTGGATGAGTAGATAGAGATATGGTGGTTGGTGACACTAACACTAGTTAGAAATGTTATAATTTTGATTTAATATTTGATATAGGACCCTAGTTATATTTGATTTATGGTAAATAGATATATTTTAGATATATATGAGATCTGATGTCTATCTAATTTTTGATTTTATAGATCCAGTGATGGAAGAGGTTAGTTGGGGAGCCCTTGTAGTGATTCCACATTATGACATTTTTGACAAGATGATAACACCATACAACCTAACCACTTTGGATGTTCTTATAGAATTGTCTACCCCATCATAGGTAGGATGGTTTAGATGAGTGGGTGAGGCCATGAGGTAGCTACATGCATGAGGGTATAGATTACATCCACTGGTATGGGTGGTAGATGGAAAGACATAGGCCTAATAGGCATTGGCTTAAGAGAGAGTGATACACATGGCTATCACTATCTAGTTCAGATAGGTGTAGGCCTTGGTCAAAATATATAGGGATAGGTAGAAGGTTTTATATCCTAGAATACCTCATTACAACATACCACTCAGAGAAGGTAGTCCCAAACATCTATGGGCAACATAGCTAGGCCACAAGATAGGTAGGATGGAGTTCATCCTTGAACTAGATATATTTTTTATTTTATACATTACATTGTATAAAACACATGATATATATATATTAATTTTAACAGTTGGATTTGATCTCATGAGTTTTGATTGGTTGTGGATGTTGATGCATGGATATATATCTTTCTATCACATGCATTTAGATTTTGTTGTATATGATATTGGAAATATATGTTGAGTGTTTTATTTTATAGCATTATGTGATACACATGCATGATTAAAAAGAAAAAGACAAAAAAAAGATTTAGAAAAGTATAAGTAATAAAAAACAAATGTACTACACACTATATCACAATGATAAATGTGCAATAACAAAAGATGACTAAATATAACAAACCATAGATGGTAAAATGGTTAACACGTGTTTTTAAACCATGTAAAATATTTTCACCAAGTTAAAACAAGTAAAATCACATTATATCACATTAGGAAGTATGAAAATAATGTAATATAATGGAAGGAACATGAAAAACAAATGGTATAAAAATAAAAAAATTAAGTCAATTGATCATACTAAATCATGTTGGGAAGTATAAAAGAGAAATAAAAATGGAAAAATGAAATTAAAACGATCACACTAATTCAAGCTAAGAAGTATGAAAAATATAAGAAAATGGTTGTAAGCTTACATGCAATTGGAAAATAAGAAGATAAAATTGAAATATCAATGAGGTCATCATAAAACATACTATATCGATATAGGAAGCATGTCAATGATGTGTAACACATAATCAATCACTACTTATATCAAATTTGACACAGGTGTTTTCATTGTGACTTGGGTATTGGAATATTTTGTGAGGAAGGCCTAGTCATATCCATGGTCTTATAATACAACTCACAAAGAGAACACCAATGAGGTGGGAAAATGTAGGAATGATTTTAAATGGATGTTTTAAATGTGTTAATTTGGAGGAAGGCCTTATCCAATCCATAGTCTTACAATGCAAATAAAAAATAGAACTCCTATGAGGAATGATCAGTTAACAAAATCACATTTTTCAAGGGGGAATATCAATAATATTTGAAATGAATGAGGGAATGTAAAAATAATAATGTAGTCATCTATGATAAGACATTAGGAAACATAAGGCACACTAAATACACATAAAATACACTAAGTGGTTAGTGACCATCAAATACAAAGGTTACGTGTTCACAACAAGCAAAAATTTATATAGGAAAATAAGTGAGATACTAAGATCAAATCATGTTGATTGCATGAACAAGAAAATTAAAACGGACTTACCTCCCCACACCATGTTCCTCATTTCTCATGACCTCTTATAGAACTGTCACTCTACTATGAAGATTAGGTACTTGTGTGAGAAATTAGGTAGCACTAAAAGAATTTTTTATTCTATTTTTACAATCTATTGCCTAATACACCCCAATGAACCATGAATCTATCATGAGACCAACTATGGAATTTGATATTCTATTATAAAAAATAGTTGCTTTAAATCACGTCTTTTAGTGTGATTGGAATTTTAAGATTTGGAATTTTGCCTTTTATATTATTTGCTTTTCTTTAAATGATTTGGATTTTATAATTTTATGGATTTTAAGATTCCTCCTCCATCTAGATTTATAATAACCAACATGAGAGATAAAATTGGTACACATGAACTAGCTTTATACTTTGGCAAAAGGAAGCTAAGTATCCAAAGTATGACTTACTAAACACTTAGGCTTACCTATGAAGTAGTATTTTATTTCAAGTTTAAACCATGTGTATGCTTAGTTTTTGAAAGGAAATAAGTGAATAAAGGATATTTGAAGTGGATCGGTATAAATAGGATTACAATGAGATGACTTGTTTAATAGTTGATCATGTGGTAAAGAAGGATTACTAAGGGGAACAAGGCTTGAATAACCAAGTCATAAGAATAATTATATGTGTTATGGATATAAGGTACCAAATAATAATGATAAAAGAAAATAATAAACATAAAATTAAATAAACTCCTGAAAATAATCATGTAAAATAATCCATAGGAGAAAATGAAATGAAGAAAACCATATACAACACATAATGTGAAATATAAATATCCATGTAGGATAGATAAGTGAAGAAAAATTTGACACAAAGTCAAATTAAATAATATATAAATAAAAGTGGATCACAAGTCTAATAAAAAATCATAATGAGGAGTCAAAGGACACCATGATTTTTTCACAAATACTAGTAAATTTGTCAATAAATATTATCCATAACATCTAATATATCTCTATAAATTTGGATCCTAACTGCATCGAGAGTCTCATCAATCTTCAAGTAAAACTATGAAAATACCTCTCATCAAATCTCTTCTAAATAAAATGTAGGTATATCTGAAGGATCATGCTCATGAAGTATATCATGCATAGAATACTCAGGAAGAGGAATATGAGTGGTATAAATGGGATAACAAAGAGCCACCAATGGATAAGGAACCATTATTGGGGATGAACCATAGATGTGTAAGTAGCAACAGGTGGGGAAGGGACCATGGTTGGAGGAAACATAGGGGAATAAGGAGGAGCCTTACTATGTGGATGACTGATGGGAGGAAGAATAATATGAACATGAATGGTCATAAGGTGATCCTGAAGATGCTACTAGAGGATACATTAGTGATTAGTGTGATGGGTACAATAATGGTTCTAAAGATATATTACCTATCCATATTTTGGAATATACTTAGGTAATAACTTTGGAGGAGATATATCCTTGTTTATAGGCTAAGGAAGGGTAGGACATAACATGTCAATATATTGTCAAAGCTCTTGAAAATGGGTGGATTAATGATTATCAGTGCCATGGAGGAAACATATACACTTGTTACTAGACTTTATGGGTTTGCTAATGAGATAAGTAGAATCAAAAGCTGAGGAATGATGGTATACTTGTTAGTCTCTTATCTAATTATTGATAAATATATAAATATTATAGTAAGTTTTATTGGCCCACTGGGTATGCAGAGGATCAAGCTATTATAAAGGAAGAAGGCCATCACCAAGGGGAGGCGAGGATGGTGGAGATACTAAGGTAGGATCATCTAAAGGAGAAGTAGAATCAAATATAGTATAAGGATCATCTAGAGGTATAGTGTGAGTAGGATATGGACTAGGCTCAGCTAAGGGAGAAACATGATACGTAGAGGATTTAAGTATGATATTAAATATATTTGGGGGAAGAAGGCTATATGGATCCTAATATCTATGAAATTGATAGGGAAATGTCATATCATGATGAATGAGCAAGCTCATAATAGGTTCTATTAAAACTGGAGGTGTGTTATACAAAAATTCTATCTCTACCCCATAACAAAGAGGAAGAATACTAAAATTGGGAACTATATAAGATAGAATCGATAAGATGAAAAGAAAGACTAAAATAAAAAACATAATGAAAAAGAAATATCTTGGCATCTCTATCTTGGATAAGACCTCATAGAAACTGATCATCTAAAGTATAACCATCATCATAACTAGGTGTATGAAGGTCGATGGTGAAGGTAGGTATGAAATTCTCATGGGAAGTGGCATGATGAATAAAATGTAGGGTTTTGGTTAATACCATAGGTATATCATCAATAGCTATATGATGGGAATGTGGTTTCAATGAGGGTGGAAGCTAGGTGATGTGATGAGGGGATAAATTTGAAATTTTGATCTCAAGGTTAATTTCACCTGAATCATTATCATCATAATCTAAGAGGTTAAATACGATATTCCAAATGAGTTAAGGGTTACCATGATATCCTTAAGTATAGTTGATGAGAAAATTAAAACATTGACATTCCATAAATGGAACACTCAGTAAGAGTTAAAGGGATGGAATTTTGAATACACCACATTCATGTAATTGTTCAAAATTTCAAGGGTTGGTGTTTCCTTGAATCCTATAGATAACACCATTATTGGGAAACTTGACACATTGGCTGGTAAAAGAGGTAACAACCCACATGCAATGAGTCTAAGGCATGATAATCAAGATGTTGTAGGAAAGGGGAAGGATAAATATCATAACCTTCACTTGAACAGTGACAAGTGGGATGGTAGTAGGAAGCCACATGTAACCTAAAAGAGGCATTTTAATTCTATCATAACCTTGACATGTATTGTGCATAGACTTAAGATTACACTAAGAATATCCAAGAGTTTAAGTAAAGTCAATGGAGGTGACATAAGTACTGGAAATTTCATGAATCAAAGCATTGTTTATTTGGATATCACCAATTTAAATTATTATAAAGGGTGGAGGATCATCCAAATGAAGTAAAATATCATATGAGATCAAGGAAAAATAGGTAAATTTAAGGAAATAAAAGTGTCCATTATTTATTCAAAGTATATAGACATATCTAAGCATTATCGTAAGATATTATCTTCCAACCCAGATTAGGTAGCTTCACATCCTACTAGAGGAGGATGAGTGGTATTTATTTTAAATAAAAGTTGCATCAGGATGTTAGGAGGTTGTGATGATGTGGATAAGTTCACATGAATTCAAGAAATGGTATTTGAGATGGGAGATTGGTAAATTTTGCAATAGGGTTCCCTTCATCATAACCCATGGGGGAGATACTAGATAAAGGTGTGTAATGTTGGAGGAGATCGTAGGAAGGAGGTGTATAAGTTCATTAAAACTTGTGTTGATAATATATGGTCATTTTAGTTTTGGGAAAAATTAATTAATAGTCATTAGATGATGGGATGGTTTCAATTTTTTTAGTGATTGATTTGAAGAAATGTGATTAAGAGTTGGAGTAATGTTGTTGATAAGTGTAGATGCTGGGATATTTTTAGAAATAGTGTGAGATTTTTCATCCAATTGAGGTGTTGGAAGAGGTTCTTGGAAACATATAAGGTCCTCTTACCCCAACTCTATTATATGAGATGGGGAAGAATCTTGGATAAAACAAAGTGTTTGGGATGTACGGTGTATGATTTGAATAAATGATATTAGGAGTTGGAGTGATATTGTTGATAGGTTTAATATGTTGGAGTAGTTTTGGAAATAGTGTGAGAGGTGTTATCTAATTTAAGTGTTGGAAGATCCTCTTGGAAAGAGATAAGTTCCTCTTGCCCCAAATCTATTAGATTAGATGGGAAAGAATATTAGCTAACATAGAACATTTAGGATGTTTGGTGTATGTGTGCTAGATTAGAATCAATAAAAGTAACTACTCTTCACATATTAGTCAGATTTAACACATACTCTTTAGGATTTTTGTATATAAGACTTTCAAAATTGTTATTGGAAGGAGTAGGCTTCTCATTATTATCTTGATGATTAGGAATAGGGGCTTTATCAATGGCAAGATGATCATTAGCCTACTTTAAATCTTGTTTTTTGTTATGTGTTTTATAATATTTAAAGGCTATATCATAAGATTTTTATCATTTACAAAAGAGTGAATCATGATAAAAGTTTGGTCCAATGAGGAAATACATAGCTAAATTATGTAACTATCTACAATTCTCATGAGAGTGGCCCCAACTTACATGAAACCAAAAAAAATTAATTGGATCATACCATGATTTCATACGATGAGTGGGGTCAATCTATCATGGTAGAGGACTTGGTAGACACTTTTGGATATTGATTAGGGATAACTTCCTATAAACATTGATTTTATTTATTTAGGAAAATTAAGGATTAAAGGTGTTGTTTAGAGTGAGAAATTGATCCATAAGATGTTTGGGAGTAATGGATTTAATATTGTGAATGATATCATAGGAATAGATGACACCATTATTATTAGCATGACATTTTTTTTTCTTAATGAGAATTCAAGTACCCATGGGAGGATGGGATGGCTCAAACTAATGCATAAGAAAATATTCATGTTTGGCTTGGTTGAGGTATTCTTCCAAATATTTTGGAGAGAGAGTCATAACCTAATATTAAAACTTGGGATAAAGATCATTAGTTAATAGATGAAGTGATTATCATCTACCATGTTATGCTCACACATGTTTGAAACTATTGTAAGGGAATTAACTAGATCTTCTAAACAATTGATAGAATGGGATTTAAGTTGATTGTACTAATCTAGAGTGTCTTCAAAGAGTGTTATTTCGAATATCTTGTTATAAACAAAAGTGTTTAATGTTACACAATATTTTTAGATATTACCAAACATTTTTAAATATAAGGTGGGATTAGTTGAGCCATTGTAACTAATGGTAGGTGTGATACCTCCTATGTCCATATTGTAAATTTGAGGTGTATGAGGTTCATTTTGAAGATGTCTAATCATTTTTTTAACAAAGGGTGGTTGAGGAATGAGGTTACCATGGGAATATATAATGGGAGGTGGGGTGGGGGACATTCTTATTTTACACTCCTCATGGAAACTGTTGAGGTTGATTTTGAAGGTGAATAAGATTATTATGCATTTACATAATTTGATTAGCATTATTAGTTTGAAAATAATTCATTTGAATAAAAGTTTATAATAATATTTGATGGGTTTGAGTGGTATTATTACTATTTTTCATGGCATGTAAAGCAGTAATATTGGTATTAGTGGCTTGGGTTACACTAAGAGAAGTGTCATGCATAGTACTAGTGGCTTGAGAGAATTAGTCAAAAAGGAGGAAATAGTGGCATGATTATCATGTGTATTAAAATATGCACTAGTAGAAGGATTGGAATTATAAAAAAATGAATAACTATTGGCATGATTACCATTGTTAGTAAACGGGGCACTGGTGGAATGATTAATAAGTAGGTGTATGTAATGGAAAATGCAACATATCTACAAATCAATCCTAGCTCAGAGAAGATAAATCCTACTTACACTTTTTATTGAGGATATATCAAATAATATGGGAAATAACCAATATGGATCTGATAGACCTATCCAAGGGATATCTTACCACAATAATATCACTAGGGAGGCTTCTGAAGCCTCCTTTCAAGAAAAACTATGAAATAACCCTAACTAGGTCCTATGCTTTCATATTAACTAAAACAATAACAAGTAAAGCAAAATCTCATCTAGTGCTCACCAAAGCTTGTGACACAAAGTGGTAGTTAGTACAAATAAAATTAAACATGCATAAGAGAATTTTATTTAAGCTATGTATAGGTAAAACCCTAATGCATGAAAAGAGAAATCTATTCAAAATTCATTGATTTTTCTATTTCTATATACTAAAGAGAGAAGTATATTTAGAGATACTTTCCTTGAACATGAACCTGTCGAGCCTCAATATCTCCCTTGGACAAAGGTGCTTCACCAAAGGCTATTGTGGTTTGTAAGGACCACTAAAAAGGCCAAATCATCCAAGTCTTTTCCACAACACAATATTATTATCCAAGTAGAAACCTTAAGCTAAGACTCCTCAAATAGAATTTTGGAAGAGAAGATCGTAAAGAAGCACAAATGAATAATCAAGTCTTATTGTCTCTCTAAGAATGGTGAAATGAATGTGTTTATATATCCAAATCTAAACCTAATCCCTTCTAAATGTTTAGGCAAACAAAGTCACCCCATATGACCTAGTATTGTAATTGAAAAAAACAAACTAGGTCATGGAATAGGTTGGTTAGGGGTGGACATAGACCCTAATGAGTTAGGCCAATAAGAATACATAAGAATACAAGGTCGATGGGGATGATTATGTAATGTAAACTATCTAGAAGGGTTTTAGGTTAGATAATGGTTAATGAAGGTGGTAAATGACTAGATGAGGGTGAAAAATAAGAGGAAAAGTTTAAGGAATGTTTTTAGGAGATGGTTAGATTGATAAAAAGTGATACTAATGGACAAAAATACTGTGAATCACCAATAGTTTACCTACCCTTTTCTTGGTACACCCCTTAAGCAGTGCACTAAGAGAGAAGATTGAGACTCTACGAGTTCTTGCAAGATAGAAAACATTAATAATTGATTAAGTTTGAAAATATTTTATGTATACATATGCCCCATTTAAAGCTCATCACATTTCATGTAGGTGCAATAGGGGATGGTGCTTTGATAAATAACATAGAAACACATAACATTGAGGATAAAAAAGTTATGGTATGTTAAATAAAAATAACTAAAAGTAAATGATAGAAAGGGAAATAATTAAAAAATTAAATGTAATGCATACCTTGACTTACCTTTATCACTAGATGGTTTTTTGTTGTGTTTTTAGGTTTGATCATGGATGGCGTAGAGAGTACTTTTGACAAACCCAAATATACAAAATGAAAGAGTAAAAATAAATAAATGCAAGAAAGCCAAGATAATTGATAGTATGTGGATGGGACATACATGGAAATTTGGAAATATGGGGTGATAAGTGATATTTTAGATTAAATGAACAAGTCAAAATTTAGACTAAATTGGGTAACCCAAAATCCAACGCTATTAAAGAGTGAAAAACTCAAACAAGTAAACCTAAAGTAAGAAAGACAAACATATAGAATCAAACCAAGGATATATGTCAAAAAAGATGGTAACTAGACAATAATGTGAAAGTAGTAACAATCCTTACTTAAACAAAGATGGGAAAAAAATTGTAAAATAACATTGATAAGTGAGAAGGAATAATCCTTACTCATTCACTAATGGAAAATAACATTAATGAGTGAAAAGTAACAAGCCAACCTCACTCACTAATGGAAAAATTACATGAAAGTAGAAATGAACTCGGGTCTTTGTAAAAAGGGTGGTACAACAATAAAAAATGGTAAAAGAAATCAAGGCACATCTATAAATGTAGATATATGGTGCAAAGAAAATGAATCCTAGTCACCCAAACATGTTTTGTTCTAAAGGTAGATGAAATTGGAACAAATGAGTGCTAACATGTTTTTAAGATATAAAGAATAAGTAATATAGAAGGAAAATAATATATTTGGAATCAAACATGCCTGTAAAGGTGGAAATGAAATGATTGGAGGGAAGAATGAAGGAAAATATAATGTAGAGGAACTCTTTATTGAAGTCAAGACACTCAAATTAGGTTGGGAAAAACAAGAGGGATTTTAACATTAAGTAATTTGAGGAAATTTTCTTAGCCACACAAATCTTAGGGCAATAAATTAAGTATGTATATCATACCGTGAAGGCTATATGAATGAAAATTAAAATAGACCTACCTTTACATAATGTGGTCCTTGTTCCTCAGGACCCCTTATAGAGCCATCAATATACTACGAATATTAGGTATTTGCATGACAAAGTAGGTAACACTAATGGAACTAGACTCTATCATGAGGCCAACTATGGAGTTTGAGATTTAATTAGAAAAAGGATACGTGCTTAGAATCATGTATTTTAGTGTGATTTGACTTTTGAAAATTTTGAATGTTGATTTTTGTATATCATTGCCTTTTATTTCAAGTGATTTGGATTTTAAATTTCTTGATGGATTTTTGTATTTGTCTTCCATATGGATTTGGAAAACCAAAAATGGCTGCTAAATATGAATTTGATTTGAATACTTGGGACTTGGTTGTTAAGAGAGAGATCTTAGAGAGCATGGAGTCTAAGAGTCTCATAAATTTAGGTAAAATAAAAGTGTTATCTTAACTTCAACCTTGTTTTATCCAATGTAGAGTGAAATTAAATGAAATCAAGAGGAATGAAACATGAAACAATTTTAATTACTTCAAATCACAAAAAGGTGATAAAGGGTGGAAAAGGAATAAAATGACAATAGAGTGTGATTTTGTATCATAAGAATGAGGGAAATGTAGGAAAATATGCTAGCACAGATTATTTAGAAAAAAATATCTACCAAAAGAGACAAAATTCAAAGATGGAAAAAAAGATCAAAAACTTATAGCCATTACAAAACACATTCTAGATATAGAATGAAAAGATCATTGTTTTATGAGGAAGGCAAGGTCCTATCCACGGTCTTACACTGCAAATCATAAAATAAGAACCCATGGTGTGTCAAAATCATGTTAAAAATAAATAAATAAATAAGAAAAAGATGGTATTTATGAGGAAGGTCGGGTCCTATCCATGGTATTACAATGTAACCCATGAGAAAAAGGGAAACCTAAAGACCAAATGGAAGGATTAAAGTTTGAGAAAAGACAAAAATCTTGTAGAAAGTGAGACTTGTGTAAGTATCATGCAAAAAGTGTTAAATAGATATCATATATTAGGTATGAAAATAAGGGAAGGCTTTAGGAAAAATACTTCTTGAGGAACTACACAATGGTGGGTTGTTTGAAAATATGGCCTTCATAGGTTTGAAGAAGATAGGTACTTAGATTAAGAATATCTTTGATTAAATAAGGGTCCCACCATTTTTTGGAGTACTTGACTTCTTTATCATGAGTTTATTCTAATATAAGTTAAGATAACTAACATTAAATGTGTGAATTTTAACTTGTTTGTTATGTTGTTTGGCACAGGCCTTGTATTGGTGATCATGTTGCAAAGCAAAAAGATGATGTTCATAAAGTAAATAAAGAGCATGAAGGGGAGATTTGCATAATTCTTCATCTAGTATGATACCATGAAGAGATATATGGAGATTGGGAATCTCAAATTCTAATGGCAGGACTAATTCATAACCATATACTAGAGATAATGGTGTTCCCCTAATAACACTATGTATACTAGTGCGATAGGCCCAAAGACCAGGATATAAATGAAGGTGCCAATCTGTGAGGGTGTCACAAATTATCCTTTGGAGGTTTTTATTAATATTTTTGTTAGTGGTGAAATTACATTTTGGATGATAGGGTATGGAGAATTTGTGATTGATTTTAAAGTTATCATAGAGCTGATTGACATATTTGTTTTCTAAATTACCACCATTGTTTGAAATGATAGTATGAGGGACACCAAAGTGGAAAATGATTTTATTTAGGATTAATTTGGATACAGTGGTACTAGATACATTAATAAGGGGCATATCCTCAATCCATTTTGTAAAATATTTTGTGGTTGTGATTATAAAGGCATTCCCATATTGAGATTGAGATAATTTTCCTATAAGATCTAATCCCCACATGGACAATGGCTAGGGAGATTATACAGTTTAAAGCTTATATGGAGGTGAATTATTTAGTTCATCATGAATCTGGAAAGATTACACATTTTAGCAAATTATATGTCATCTTTTTTAAGAGTGGACCAAAAGTATCCCATACATAAGCATTTGTGGGTTATAACATGTCTGCTAAAGTGGCCATCGCAAATGCCCCCATTTGCTTATTTAAAAAGAGGAGGAACATCATAATTCATAAAATAGAAGAGTAGGGTACCTTTATCAATATGGTAATATAGGATGTTATATAAAAAGACATTTAAAATCTTGTTGGTGAATATGATTTTTTTTGTGAGAATTGAGGTTTAGGGGATAAGTTTGGTGTTCTAGAAATTAAATGATATCTTTATACCATGGGCTTTGGCAAATGGTTACAGACTCAATGTTGTAGATAAGTGAATATTATGGTTGAATAGAACTTGGGAATTTTATTATTTGGATAAGAAAAGTAGGATTAGTAAGAACCTGGTATAGATGAAAAATAGATGCTAAAGAAGCAAGGGAATCAACAATAGAATTTTGATCTTGAAGGATAGGATTGATGGTGATTTTTTTTTTTTTTTTTTGAAAATGATAATTATAGTATGATGATAATAAATGAGAATCTTAATTTTGCATTGGTAATCACCATTGACTTGGTAGTAAATGAGTTGGGAGTCACCTAAATCATGCAGATATTAGATATCTAGATCAAGGGTTGCTCTCATGCCTAAGATTAAATATTTGTTTTCCATCATGTTATTGGTGAAATCAAATGTTAATAAAAAGTTAATGGGATTATTTTATCAAGAGGGATTTTAAGGATACAACCTACCCCAGCTCCTTGAAGGCATTTAGCAATATTAAAATACAGGGTCAAGTATCCTCGTGTAGATCGATATTAATTTAAGGAAGTTCTTTGATAACTAGTTTTGGTTTATTATTATTGGGAAAGATAGTGGACTCATCAAGATTACTTGGTTATAGGTTAATAATGATGTTATTCAATTATTACTTAAGGGATATGACTTAGTTAAGATCTTTAATGTATAAAATATTATCATTGGGAAGACTATATTGAAGGTGGTCAGTAGATGGCATAGGATTTGTGACATGTTTTTCAACAATGATTTGTCCTTTGACAACTTATTTGTTAATAATGTAGAGATAAAATTTCATGAGAAGGACCATAAAATTTCCAATTCTATCTCGAGGAAGAAAGGTTTTGGAGAATAAGTGATGAAGGGGATCAGAATGAATGATAATGTAAGTGGTTTGGTAAAGCATATAATGTCAATGTTTTTCAATGGAAAAATATATGGTGAGGCAATCACATTCAACCTTGATATAACATTTCTCATAATCAATGAGGCCTCAGTTAATATAGCAGATGGTATATTCCCTTATAGTATCATCTTATTAGGTAAGCATTACCTCAACTAATATGGGTGTGGAAGAGGTATACAACATCAAAGGTTGATGATTTGAAAGGGGATGAAGAGTAGGTGGGTGAATAAGTGATTATTTCATATTATCAAATGATTTTTAATAGGGATCCATCCATTTGAAGGCATTACCTTTCTTAAGAATAGAATTGACTAAATAGATATGGTAAGCCAATTTTGGAATGAAGCATCTAATTACCCCAAGTTTATCAAGGTAAGTGAAAATGTCCATAATGGATTGAGGGATGGGAATGTTGATGATAACATTGAGCTTGGTGGGGTCAACATCGATGCCATGAAGGGAGACTAAGGATCCTAATTGTTTGCTAGATGTGACACACAAAACACATTTATAAGGATTTAGTCTAACTTTATATTTAATAAGGTGGTTGAATATGATGGAAAGATCAAATAGATGAGTCAAGATACATTTAGAATTAGCAATGAGGTCATCCACATACGTTTTTACATTTTTTGTGAATAAGATTATGAAAGATGTGATTCATTTCCCATTGATAGGTGGCTCCAACATTTTTAAAGATGAAGGGAATTTCAACGTAGAAATAGTTGCCCCATTATGTGGAAAAAGCTATCTTATGTTGGTCTTTGGGGCTAATGTGAATTTTATTATAACATGAGAAATTGTCTGTAAGAGATAACATTTCATAACAATTGGTGAAATTGATGATGTCATTTATTGAAGGTGGAGGGAAATTTTCCTTAGGATAAGAAATATTAATATTATATAAATCAATGGACATATGAATGAATATTATGACATTATTTTAAATAGGGAGTATGTTAGAACCCCATTTAGAATAGTCTATAGGTTTGATAAATTTAGCATTAGTAAGCTTGATAATTTATTTATGGAATAAACTAGAAACTTTAGTTATAAATTTCCATTTCTTTTATCACATCATTTTGGCATTTGGATAAGTGATAATATTTTACACCACAATGCTAGGGTCAATATCCAATGTGTCCTCATAGGACCATGCAAATATCTTATGATATTTATCAAAGAATAAGCTAAAGTTATCATAATCAGTAGGTGTAAGTTAGTGAGAAACCTTAATTGGTAGAGGGCATGATGGAGTACCCTATTCGATGTGAGTATTTTATTTTATAACCATAACATTTCCATCTTGGAAATTATAAGGTGCATTAGGTAAAGAATAAATTGGATTTTCTTAATCGTCGATGCTAGCAATGAATTTGTTGTAAGAAGGTGTTTTGTTTTAGAAATTCTCAAGTTTGTGATGTTGATGAGGAAGTTGAGGTTTTCGATCATGAAGAAATTAAATATTGGATTCATCACTAGGTAAAGTGGGAAGTGGACCATAATAATCAATATCTACTTTGTGATGAAGAATTTGATTACCATAATGATCATATCAAAATGTATCTAATGGATATTTGTGGCCTTGGAGTCTAATTTAATCTCTAGAGTAGGAATAAGTTGATTAGATGAGATTGGTGTATCATTAGTTTCTTTGATGAGGAAAGAATCAAATGAAATGATGATATCTATAGTTGGTAGAGAATATGCAATAATGTTTAGATGTCCATAAGGTGGGATTTGTTCAACCACCTAAGAAGTATCAAGAAGTAGATAATTAATGGAAGGTATATGACCTTCAAGAGATAATTAAAAATCCATGTAAATGGTATGAACATCATGATTGAAAGCATGTATTTGGGATAAATTTTTATAATAATGTTGAACATCCAAGTCTTGGGATTTATCTTGGGCCATGATGTAGTTATCATCATAGGTTGGAGGAATGGTACATGCTTGAGATTCAGGAGGAGTTTCAGAAGGAGAAATTTTGAAATCACTGAATTTGCATGGAGAAATGATTAAAATATCTTGAAATAATTTGGACACTCCATATTAAATGAATTTAAAGGCTTATTCTAAGTGAGAAACATCCTAGGCATTGCATAGATGGTGAAAATCAATGATCTCATCAATGAGAGTTATAGTGTGATCATGAGGTAATAAATAATAAGGAAGTCACTCTGAGATATAAGGAGGTATCTTGGTAGTGTTTAAATTATGTTACAAGTGATTAGGTTCATCATCATCCAAATCAACAAGATTAACCTATAAGTTTGGATTAATGTTGATGAATTCAAGTAAGGGAACACTATTCATTGTTGAAATGGTAAGAATGCAATATTTAAGTTTAGGATTCAGAAGTTGAATATTCTAAGGATTGAGATCAACATCTTGTTTATAATATTTGACATTATGTATTAACTTGATGCATTGGCTAACATAAGATGTGATGGACCTCATTATATGAGTCTAGGGGTGGCCTAGGAGTATGTTGTAAGATAAGGGCAAATCAAGGACCATAAGTTTAGTTCAAACAGTCTTAGGTCCAATTGTTAAGGGAAGCCAAATAAAAATTTGTGGATTTTGATTAGTTTTATAGGTTAGGTGTGTTTTCTTGATATGATACTTATTATAACCAAGTTATTGGATGAGCCAAAAAGATGTCAAATTAATACAGGACCCTTCGTCAACTAAATAATTATGAATAAGGGTAGTATTATTGTCTATTTTAATGAATAGTGTTGGATCATCGGTGTAAAAAAGTATCTTATATTTAATAATGTATTCTTTAATAAATTCAATATAATTCTTGTAATAAGGATAAATGGATTCAATGGTATGCACGTTGGTTGGTTGAGGCTCAATAGAAGGTGGTTCTTCATTTATAGAAGATAGATCTTTAATTTTTTATAATTGTTGTATAAAGAACTTGAGATGATAAGTTGAGGTATGAACTAAATCCATAAGGGTAAACTTGAAATGCATGGAGTTGAGTTCTTCAATAAATTTCCAATGAAATTTAGAATAATAAATATTGCAAAGTTTAGAAGGTAAGGTAGATTTTGAAGTAATAGAAGTGGTTGGGGATTTGGAAGAAGGATATGATTCCTCATGAAATTTTAAAGCTAAATGAGTGGTTATAGTATCTTTGAAAAATTTCTCTTCCAAATATGGTTTCTTAGGTTTACTGACATGATCTTTGTGAGTTAGTATGCGATGAAAGTTAACCTTAGATGCATTAACATATTGATAATTTTTGTAATATTGGACATAGACAACATCAATTGAACAAACATTCATGTTATTTTTTTGATTAGTAGATGTGGGAAAAGATTTTTGGCTATTATAAGAAAAATCTTTGGGATCTTTTCATGTTTGAGAAGTGGTGTTGTATTATTGATTACATAATTGGATCATGGATTTGTGATTTAAGGAATCATGAAGGATATCAGAGAAAAATAATTTAGTAAGCCCTCAACAAGTTTCATGGGAATGACTAATGTTGGTGTGGAACCAAAAAAACTGATTAAGGTCATACAATTTAAGAGGATTATTAGGATAAGTAAAAGGTTTAAAGGGCACTAATAATTATTTCATTTGATTCACAGTTAGTGGTATGTGAGCAGATGAGGGATTGTTGGCTTTAGTAACTCCTAGTTTTGTTTGAGGACTATTACCAGTGACCACATTAGTATATGTTTGAAAAGATCCATTGAGAATTTGGTATTAGGTTCTAATTGATTCATGAGGAAGTCTTGATGTTTGTCTTAGTCAAGAGCTTAATTAAGCATTTGAGGGACAAAATTTATAACCTTATATTAAAGTGAAGGATTTAAATTAATTATAAAGACTTTGAATAGATTATCATCATTCATGTTATGGTTAGTCTTATGGGCTAGATATTTCCATTGTTTGATAAAATCGTGAGCTTAGTTGGTGGGATATTTTTTAGCATTGATGAAATGGCTAAGGTAATTTTTAAGAAGGTCACTATGTTAAAATTATTTAACTAAAGGATTAACTATATACTAAAGTTTCCAAATGGAAAGTTCTAAAATCTGGTTGTACCATTCTAATACATCACTAGTGAAGGTTATAACTATAAATTTAGTTGTGTTGAAAGTATTAGTTTGGATCCCCTCTTTATAAAGGTTTCCAAATGCTTTAAGAAATGATGTAGGGTATATAGTCCCATTATACTTAATAGTTAGAGAGATATTGCCAATATCTATGGAAATGATGAAAGGATCTAAAGGATTGTTTTGGATGTTTTGAAGCATTTTGTTATTCATGATAGGTTGAGGAATAACATTTATTGAGGCATCTCTAAGAGGTGGAGTAATAACATTTGGATTAGTTTGATGAATAAAAATCGAAGGTTGATTATCCATATTGATGAAATGATATTGTAATTTAATCATTTGAGAGATGTTATAAGTTTTCATTATGTTCATTTATTGTATGACTCATGCGATTCATATCAATTGGTAGGTTGGTGTTTGTAGGAGGACTCCTTGAATTGGTATTAGGGGGATAGTTATAAGAAGATTGATTACTAGTGGGATTGTTAGATAGAATTGTGTCAATTATTCCTACATTATGTTGAAAAGATTAAAGATGAGAATTGTCTTGATAGGTACAAAAAATATCAAATTCACCTACTTTATCTTTGTGTGTGATTTGAACCATGTTACAATCCATAAATGAATGAGGAGAATAGGTAATCCAAGAGTGAGGGTTATTTTGGGAGGTAAAGAAAAGGAAACAATAACACCACATATAGTGTTTAAATGGATTTAAGTTGTCCAGAAAGATTCTAATGAGGGATTTTATGATGTCTTAAGGAAATGAGCAAAATATTAAGCAAGAAGAGAGATAAATTAGGGATAGAGAACAAAGTCAACCAGATATAGAAGGAAGTCAACTGGACAAAGAACTAGATCAACTAGATAGAAGAACAAAAAAGAAATAAGATATAAGGTTGATCGAGTTGAAAAAGTACTACTTAAAAAGGGATAAAAAGAGTACAAAGTCAAATGGGTCAACTATGTACCACTAAATATAAGGTAGAAGAGTACAAAGTTAAATGGGTTGACTGTGTACTGCTAGAGAGAGGTTGGAATAGTATAGAGTTAATTAGGTCAACTATTTACTACTGGACAGAGGGAATAATAGATGGATAAGAGACCATGTCATGTTGGTCAATTGTGTACTATTGTTAGGAATAAATATAGAGTCAATAAGAGACTATATCGACTAGAATGATAGTGTTTTGGAATAATGTAAAATTTGGAAATATAAATTATGCAAGAATTGAAATAAAACACACAAATAATTGGATCAATATGAGTGGTCCAGTTGGGGTACATGACATAAAAACTTGCACCAACATTGGACAATGCAAGTTTTTATAATACAACATAGAATTATTAGAGAACAAGAAGTCAACTAAAATGTAAGTGCTAACTAAGTGGTCATCATGAGTGTTATTAGATTATTAGAAAGTTTTGTGTTAAGTGTGATGGGAAAATTATCTAAAAATAAGGAACTAAAAAGTAATCTATGTATGGTTTCAATATATTTAGACTAAAAGGGATATCTATTGGCAATGGTACATGCTTGGTATAAGGGCCTACCCCCTCACTTCAAAATATTACAATGATAAGGGTGTTAGGTTCTTTGCCAATATATAACATTAACTAGTTATTTATTCTTGGCTAGAAAACCAAGTTGGCTTCCCCCTTGGTGATGAAATCCAAGTAGGCAGGCCTTGGTAAGACAAGTGTTAAATGCATTTTTAATAATGTGTGATTTGGTAGTATGTGAAAAAGAGAAAATAGTGTAACTAAATGGTAATTTGAAAAACCACATATTTAGACTATGTGAGTTACTCTAAGAATGTAAACAGTTGAAAATGAAAGTTTGAATTAATTACTTGCAACAATTTTTAACTCTAAAATTTAGAATATTACATAGTTAGTTTAGATTATACTATATGAAAATAGTACAAAACAAAGTTGACTAGGTCACTACTATTATACAAAAGCAAAAGTCTTTAAGAATGGATTTGAATAGGTCAACTTAATATTTTATATAGAAGACAGGATATATAACTAATTTGACCAGGTTGATATAGTTTTTTGTAGGGTTATAATTTTAAAGACTACTAACTTGCATAAAACAAAATTTGAATAAAGTAATAAAGTGATAGAGAGATAAAAAGAGGAACCTTGGTGGGTTGGAATATTATTAGGATTTAAAATTTTATCCTAAAGTGCCTTTAATGTTTATTTCAAATTTTGTAATCTAAGTCAACATGTTTAACACAGTTTTGAAAAACCCAATGTACTGAAGAAGTATTAGATGACTAGGTCATCCTGTTTGACCTTATTTAATGATTTGGATGCTTGAAAATAGAATAAGATGATATATTTGATCTATTTGTACTTGTATGATTATATATGATTGAATAAGAGTAATATGTTAACTTGTTAATTTAGTAACATGTATTTGATGAAGACCTATACAGAAATAATAGAGTCATTTTCATGTAACTATGTGTTAAACCTATGTATAAAAATTTATAACTATACCAAATGGTTAGATATAGTATCCTAAATATAGATAAATAATAAGATGATTAAATTAAAGTGTGAAATAAAACCTACAAAGGTTAGATTCACCTTAGGGTCACCAAAATGTATGCAATGGGAAATGTAGTAGTTTTACAAACCAATCTTAGCTTAGAGAAGATAAATCCTACTTACATTTATGACTGGGGATACATTAGATAATTAAAGTTATGACCAATATGGATCTAATAGATCTATCTAAGTGATCTCTTACCATAATAATATCACTAGGGAGGGTTCCAAAGCCTCCAATCAATCAAAACTATGCAATAATCCTAATTAGGTCCTATTTTTTCATATTCACTAAACTAATAACAAGTAAAGCAAAATCTAATCTAGTGTTCACCAAAGCTTGTGGCATAAATTGGGGGTTATTAAACATAAAATTAAACATGCATAAGATAATCCTATTTATGTATAAGTAAAACCCTAATGCATAGAGATAGAAATATATTAAAAAACCCATTACTTATACTAGTTATATCTACTAAAGAGAGGATAAAAGTTAGAGATACGTACCTTCAAGGTGAACCCATTGAGACTCAATCTCTTCCTTGAAAAATATGTTTCACAAGAGGTTTTTATGGTTTTTAAGGATCACTAAGAAAGGTCAACTCATCCAATACTTCTCCACAAGATAATATTCTTATCCAAGTAAAAATCCTAAGCTAAGACTCCTTGATTATAATGGCAAAAGAGTAGATTGTAAATAAGTGAAAATAAATAATTATCTTTTGATATCTCTCTAATAATTGAAAAATGAATGTGTTTATATAAGTATATCTAACCCTAAACCATTCTTAAATTTTAGGCCAACAAGGTCTACCTAGTCAACCTAGTATCATAGTTAACCAAAAATAAACTAGGTCATGGACTAGGCCAACAAGGGGATGACTTAGACCATAATGAGTTTTGTTAATATGAATACAAGGTTGATGGGGCCAAATATGTAATGTAAAATATAAATAGTGGGTTTTATATTAGGGAAGGGCTGATAAAGGTGGTAAATGACTAGAAGATGGTGCAAAATAAGAGGCAAATTTTAGGTGAATTTTTTTAAGAGATGGTTAGATTGATAACAAGTGGTAGTAAGGGACAAAAATCCAATGAAACAATAGTTATCTACCCACTACTTAACCAAAGCACCCCTTAAGGCATGCAATTATAGTGATTAAGACTCTATGAGTTCCTATAATATATAAATCATCAGTAATTGATAAAGTTTGAAAATGTTATGTGTATACATTAGGGGTCTTAGAAAAGGCCCACTCGATGTTGAATCTGCCATGTTAGTATAAATAGTTAGCATGGAGGTGGAAGAAATCAAATAAAAAGAGGTTTTAGTATGATAAGTAGTCAAAATATAAGGGAGAGGTTGAGAACCAAACAATATATCACCCCCAAATCCATGAGATAATGTAGGGGAGGGTGAATGGGGTTCTTCATCTTGACCACTTATCATGAGATTATAAATTTTTGAAGGGTAGTTTCACCTATGTTAAAAAAATGTATTAATGAATAAAATGATTTCAAGCATGTACTCTAATTTTGGCTTATGTTTTAAGGAATAAAGAGGTTTAGAAACTGAATATGAATGAGGAGGAGTCCCATGATTTTTAGTGGGAGTGGCCAAATGTACATTGCTTTCATTTAAAGTGGAAACCAAAAGCTATTTATGGGGAAACCTATTTATATTGGTAAAGCTCATCATATTTATTGAGTTTAAATCTGTAATATCCTCAAACAATAAGTTCATAATGAGAGATGGAATCTAAAAAGGATGATACAAAGACAAAATTAGAAAACTGAATATAAAGTCAAACTCATCGACTTTTTTTTATAAACAAGGGGTAGGGAGATAAGGATACACAGCTATGAAGGTCAATCATGTACTTCTAAATAGGGTATTTAATAGGAAGATAAAGATACATAGTCATGCAAGTCAACTGTGTACTGTAAGCATATATTCTAAATAGTTTTTAAGAGTATATATTGACCAAGATGATAGTATTTTGAAAGAGGGAAATTTTTTGCAAGATATTTGAATAAAAATCATAGAAAGTACACAAATAATAAAATCAATATGGTTGATCTAATTGGATCACATAACACAAACCTTTCACCATTATTAGCCAATGCAAGTTTTGAAAGACAACACACAATGAGAAATCAACAATCAACAATTGGAAAGTAAAATTCTAACTATTTGGTCATCCTAAGTGTTATTAAGTTATAATAAAATGTAATTTTAATGTGATATGGATTGGCTAAAATAAGGAACTAAAAATTAATCTAAGGTTGGTTTAAGGTTGTTTGAGCTAAAAGTGATCTATATTGGCAATGGTATTGCCTTCATATTTGGGCCTACTTCCTCACATCACAATCCTAAAATGATAAGGGTGTCGAGTGATTTGTCAATATATACCTTTAACCACATGTTTATACTCGTCTATAAAACCAATTCAACTTCCCCTTTGGTGAAAAAATCCAAGTAGGTAGGCCTCAAGAAGATAAATGTTTAATGTTTTTTTAATGTAAATTAATTTGGTAGTGTGTGCAAAATATAAACATAGTGTAAGTAAAATGTTAGTTTGAAAAACCACCCATTTAAGCTATGTGAATTAATCTAAGCATGCAAACAACTAAAAATCAAAGGTGATATAATTACTAACAAATATGGGTTAATTCATTGAATGAGAATAGTACATAGTCAGTTTAGGCAACATTGTATGCAAATAACATAGAATAGAGTCAACCGAGTCAATAATATTATATAGAATCAAAGTCTATAATAACAAATTCAAATAGGTAAATTATGTCTTTTATAAAAAATACAAACTACATAATTGTGTTGATCAGGTTGACATAGTTGGTTGTAGGAATACAGTTTTACATACTACAAATTTGTGAAAAGTAGTACTAAAAGAAGGACTAAAATAATAGAGAGATAAAGGAAGGAACCTTGATGGGATTTAATATGTTTTATATTTAAATTTTTTATGCTATGATGCTCAAATATTATTTCAAAATTCTTCCAACTAGGGTGACTGGTTTGACCAAGTTTGCAAAACCATGTATGTTGAATAAAAATAACAAATATAGTTAACTTGTTCAACTAAGTTCGTAGACCTATGTGTTGACAAAATAAAATAGTAGACCTAGTTAACTAGTTCAACTATGTATAATAATTTGGATCTAAAGAATAATATTTTGTCAAACTGATTGATCTAGTAACCTGTAATTGGTGCAGATCTACACAGATAAAACAAAGTTATTTTGAAGAAATGATTTATTAAACATGTGCACAAAAATATATAACTATACTAATGGTTCATTATATTAATCCAAATATAAAAATATATAATTTTATGACAAAAATTATGGTTCAAAATAAAAGTTACGAGGGTTAAATTCAAGTCAGGTTCACTAGATATATGTAAAGTGAAATGCAATTGATCTATTAATCAATCCTAGCTCAGAGAAGATAAAACCTACTTACACTATCAATTGTTGATAAATTATATATTCAAGTTCATGACCAATATATCTCTTACCATGATAACAACACTAAATAGGGTTCTAAAACCTCTAGTCAAGCAACACTCTGAAATAACTATACCTAGGTCCTATGTTTTCATATCCATATAGTATATGAAAATTAAAATAAAGTCTAATATAGTGCTCAATAAATGCTTTGGCATAAAGTGGGGGTAATAAACTAAAAAATTAAACATGCATAAAATATATATACTCATGTTAATGTATATAGAATACTAATGCATGAGAGAGAAGTCTAAATTATAATTTATCTACTGTTACAAAGGAGGAATAAAGTTAGGAATACTCACCTTTAAAGATGAACCCGCTAAGTCTCAATATCTCCTTTGGCCAAGGTGATTCACAATAAGTGGTTGTGGTATGTAAGGATGACAAGGATAAATAAGCTCTAGGCTATATAACCTATCTATACATCCAAAATATTTCTCCATAAGACAAGATCTATATCTCCAAGGAAATTATTTAAACCTTGAGTTATACTCCTTAATTAGAATGGTGGATAGGTATATTCACAATATAATATTCTTCTTCTCTTCTTCAATACATGATGAAATGAATGTGTATATATAGATGAATCTAACCCTAAACCTTTATAAAATTTTAGCATACAAGATCATCCCAATTGAATCTATATATTTATTTACAAAAACAAATTAGGTCTTAGTCTAGGTTAGTCAACAACCGACCTAGACCCTAAATCAGTGTTATCAATTAGATTATAGTGTTGATGTTGATGATAGTGTACCATAAACTATTGAAAATGGTTTTAGGTTTAGTAAGGGGATAATGAAGGTGGAAAATGATTTGAGAAGGGTGTAAAATATGAGTCAAAGATTAGGGGAGTGTTTTTATGAGATGGTTTTATTGATAATAAGTGGTAGTAAAGGTAAAACAATCTTGCAAAGCACCAATTGTCTACCCACCCCTTTCCTTTTCACCCTTTAAAGCATGCACTGAGAGAGATTGAGACTCGATGAGTTCCTATTGGAGAGAAAGAATTATTAATTGATAAAAGTTTAAAATATTATGTGTATACAATGATCATATTACTATATACTTAAATCCTCTTACTAATCATAATAAAACTCAATAACCAAATAATCATAATCAATCTCCAACCATCAATTTTGTTAAAACCATAGTTAACCCACATTGCTCCAATGACGTGAAAAACTTGGTCAACGTGAATAACATGAAACATTTAGTCTCATATATTGACCCTTGTCTCAATAACCTTGTATTCATTGTCCTACTTACAAATCAGTTTATGATAACCCTCAACATCATTTCATGGATATAAAGCTTAGGTAAATTATCACATCTATTATTCTAATTTTCCAAACTATACTAATAAAATTGGTAGAGTATTTTTCCATTACAATTGTACCATAAAAGTGGTATACTTAGTTGCATTTAAAAGTACATCAGTTAGCCTGATGCAGTCTATTTGTACACCATTTATAGTTTCAACTATACTAGCCAACCTAGTACATTATTTTATCATTAGATCCAAACAAAATGCATCGACCATGATAATACAATTTGTTTCCCTAATTAACTATGTTTCTTCTATATTAGTTTTTATAAAACAATCCATTTTTACTTATCATTCTAATGTTAATATATTGGTCTAGCTGATACAATCTAATTATGTTACTTTTGGGAAACTAATAGCATCAACCAACATGATACTTTTGGCTTAATATATCCTAACTATATTATATAGTTTAAGACCCTACAATTCCATTATTTTCTAATATTAGTTTGTATTAACTCCTTCCTCTTATGTTTTTCTTAATAATTATATACATTTGTTGAATTTTTTTACAACTCATGTAGGATTTATTAAATTGGGACCTGTGGAATAAATTTCAAAGTCCCTTCCAAAATTCCATTTCTCAAGATCATGAGGACTTCATTACATCATTTCAATTTATTTATGTAAATTTTATTTGATATGAACATTCCTTGACTAATGTGTATGTAGTAAGATTCAACTTTTTCAAGGTGCGAGGATAATATTTTATAACAATATGAGTAAATGTATATCTTGATTTATGAAACTAAAAATGCATATCATTTACTAAACATTCATATTATATCTATGATACCCAAAAAAATATTAATTCATGATTACAAAAACTATTTATTCATTAATTTCTATGTTGGTGGCATTCAAGTTGAATGTGCATTGATAGAGAAAGAATCTAGCTCTTATGTTGGCAACCTTGAATTAATCAAAAACCTTGGATGCTCTGAATGTTATCTTAAGTCTACCTAAAACATGTGTCAAGATATGATAAAATAAAAAATACTCCACTTGGATGTATTTGGATCCCTATCAAGTATTTCCCATCATCGTTAGAGATAAGGTTATGATATTTAACTTTCTTTTATTATATAAAATCTTTCTTGGTCTCCACTAGACTCATCGCATGAGATTAGTGTCCTCCTCTACATGGTAGTGTGTCAATTTTCCTCATAAGAGTTTTATATACAAGATTCAATGTGATACCAATACTTGAAATTTGTAACAATTCCAATAGTGTATCATATTTAAAACTACCCATCCTTCAACATTTTTCTAGAATTACTTTATGATAGTACTAATACTTTAATTATCCCATCAATTCTAATCAAGGTTATAGTGGACATATCAATTTTAATGGAACTATTCCACCTTACCTCTTAGATTCATATGATGATGACCCTAATGAGATCAACCCAAATATTAAAACATTACACTTTCCATATACTATCATATCTAATTTTCCTCATTTCAAACCTCATTCTCACAAGGATCTAGTTGACATTATTTTTGCTTATATGTTCATTTGTAAGTAGTTTGATTCTCACTCATCCTTTAGTGACATAGTGGATGAAGACATTAATATCAATCTTACTACTCCATATTACTATGATGGATATTCCCTTGATGACCCATTTTTAACTGACTATTCCCAATATAAGGATGATAAGCTTCTTTGTTATCCTTCTTCCCTTTAACATTTCTATGAGTAGTCTACATATTATTATAACATTAACTTGAACGACATGTATTTATTTCCTTCCAATCTACCTAACATTACTATTACTATGGTTGATGTTCATAGGTTCAAGATGGAACACATTCTAGTTTTTACCACACATTAATCTATAAACTAGGTGTGTATTCCACTTTAAGTCTACCCAACACATATTATTTTAATATAAGGGGTTGATATCAAGTTTATAACATAGAATAACACCAAAAATGTTGTTTAAATATAAATTTCAATTCTTGTAATTGACATCTATAACACACAAGAAAATATGGAACCCTTCACATGAAATCTCTACATGTTACATTAATTTCATATGTTTGCCAACATTATAAACATACTACTACTTTATATATGATTTCATTTAAAATGCTTACATATAACTATGATACCATTGTGAATTTAATTAAACCTTAAGAACAAGTATGATGCTTGTGATATATGAGTGTTTTGCTATCTTAAGTTTTTATTTTAATATCCTAATGGAAAGGAATGGAAAAAGATGAAACAAACAAATCAATAAAGAGAGATAAGACATGACATACCCTGGAGAAACTTTCTACGAGAAAAATCTAGCAAGAGCAAAGACACACTTTTGCATATCCTCTATGTTCTATTATTTACAATTTTTTTCCTTTTTAGGATTAAAAGGTGTTAAACATGGCCATTTATGCCATAAGTTATCATTGATGTTTATAGTTTTCTTGATTATATGATGTATTAATGACAAAGAGGTCAGTTGGTGGTTTGGAGAGCATATGCCAGTGATTCAAATCATTGAGGACTAAGAGGATGTTTTGAGGCATCTATAGGTTCTTTGATGAAGATATTTACAACTTCATGAGGTAAGAGAGAGAATTTAAAGGTAACCTAATGATTTTTTTGTGTTTGATGTCAAGGCTTAACACATGACATGCATGTTTGTGTACTTATTCTTGAGTGTAAGGTTCTTGAGAAGGCTTGTGCATGGGATGCCTAGTCTTGTGCAAGAAGGAACATGATGGCTTTGTGATATGAATTCATAAAGGCATAAAAGGATGTATGAAAACATTTAAATGTGCATATGAGGAATTAAAGCACCTAGGTATGTTTCAAATTTATCTAATAAAGGAAAGAATTACAAAACTATCATGCAATTCTTAGCGTAATTATGTATTTACCTTAGGTTATTAACTAAGGAAATTAGTCTTTGGTTAGTTACCTTAACCACTTCGGTTAAGAGGTTAGTTTGTTTAATAGGCTTAGTTAATTCATGCTAGCTGATGTTGGTTGTTTTACCCACCCTTTTCACATGTTTCTCAAGTGGCTCATTGTTTTGCCTATTTAATAGGCCTTCTTGTATTATTGAGATTATGTAATGTATGTTGTGAAATAATTTGGTTCTTTCTCACTCTCTATGTTTTATATAATATGGTAATAATAGCCCATGGTTTGTAGAGCCTGAGTGGAGGTATATGGAAGCCAAAAAGGTTAATGTCTTGCTAGGGAGGAGCTTCATGCACCCAGTGGAGAGTCAGAGGAGAGACAAATTTTTTTAAGCTCAACTTGTAGACCAAAAAACTACTCAAGAGAATCAAAAGACCAAATAAAAGAAAAAAAAGGTTAGAGGAAGTAGTTTTA
The DNA here is from genome assembly GCA_037957365.1 of Torreya grandis. NCBI lineage: Eukaryota > Viridiplantae > Streptophyta > Pinopsida > Cupressales > Taxaceae > Torreya > Torreya grandis. The sequence goes on from JARHVA010000135.1 coordinate 5,919,277, forward strand.
GGTGATTTAAAGCCTTTGTTTATTTTTTCTAGGTAGGTCGTATGGCTAGGGAACTGTACAATTTAAGGAGACATGGAAAAATTCAAATCATGATCATTTTTAATGAAATAAGAGTCTAAATTATGAGTTAATTCATAACTTAAATAGTGGTGCAAATGGTTTGTGATTTGGCTGAGAAATGGGATCAAAATTTATGCCTGAAGTTTTATAGGTAGGCCAATTTTTTGATTGGTTGAATATTTTCATGAAAATTTTAACCTTAAGTTTTATTATTTCAATTATTTATTTATTTAAATAAATCAAAATTTTAGCCAATAGGGGTTATTGGGGACCTACCACTAATTAATAATCATGGAAGCATCTAGGAAGTTAAAAATTTCATCATTTTCTAGGTTTTTTTAATCTATTTATGGATAGAGAAATAATTTTTTAAATCAGAGTTGTAGGTTTCCTAATTTAATTATTTTAGTGGTATAAAATTTGAGATATTGAAAATGGTATTGAGTTTGTTGTTGAAAATTGGCAGAGTTGTTCAGTGTCAATACAAAATCAATGTGTAGATAAATTTTTATTAAAGTCATTATAGTTTTTTTGATTTAATTGTTTTTATGAAAAACTAGGTCAAATGGCTACTATTCAACACTTGTTACTACCATATTCTCAAAATTAACCATCAAAAACTTTAGTTTGTGGAGTCATAAGGTTTTGGCGATATGTGAATATCAAAACCTTGATCAAATAGTGCTTGATAAAGAGTAAAGGCATGCCAATGGTTATGATGACTATGATAAACATCATAGGTAGCTCTTATGTTGTTAAAACTATCATTAGCAGATAATCTAATCTCAGAGGTCAAAAATTGTGACCATTGCATGAGTTTTGTGGGCTAGTCTTACTTTTAAATACCAAGCTTATGAAGTCAATAGGGTATTATATTTGAATAATTTGTTTTTTTTCCACTAATATGTAGTAAGGTGGATCTATTTCTAAGTTTATTTATAGATCAAGGACATTAGTGATTAGTTGAAGGCTATGCAGCACCCTGTTGATAAGCAAGATTTGATTATTCTAGTTATGCAGAATCTCCCACCTTCATTTGAATCATTTGTGGATTCATTACACATGAATGTTGAGATGAACACTTTGGACATTGAAAATTTATCCACATTGTTATTATAGGAGAGATGGCAGGAACAGATAGTGTTGTCTACATTTACTTTTACAAAGAGTGTATTCTTCATCAAGGGAAAGTGTAAGAAGTTTGGTAAAACCACTAGTTCTCTAAAAAAAACTTCAGAAGTGGTTCTAATAAGATATCTATGTGGAAATGTTTTTACTATAATCAACCAGGTCACCTTAATAAAGATTATAGGAAAAGACAATAGGATATGGCTAACCCTAGAAAGAAAGCTCATCATGCAAATGTAGCTAAAGGTGAAGTCAAGAACTCATCTCTTGATTTTGATATCATGGCTTCCAATGGTAATTATATGATGGATCAAACTTGGTACTTTGATTTAGGAGCATCTCACAATTATACATGCCATAAGGATTGGTATGTGTATTTTGTTGAAAATGACAGTAATAATGAATTTGTATCTTTGGGAGATGGTAGTGTGCACCAAATTTGGGATTTAAGAAAATATTATCAAGATGATAATGCAAACCCAAAATTAATGATACCAATAGAAATGGATAGAAAAAGTAAATCAGAATGTTTAGAGTGCTCTTACTATCAATTTTACCTCCTCATAGCTCCATTTCAAGACTTGAAATTCCAATGCTTGTGCTAGTAGACTTGGGATGTTGGATTGCTTATGATAGCTTGATAATGGATTCCTTGAGACAAGATGGATATGTATTTTTAATGGATTGGCTTGATGAGTGAGCTAATGGATTATGTACTTGATCATTGGCTTATTCATTAGTTTGAGCCAGGAGGAGTGTCTTAGTTTTATAGGTTTATGGAGGAATATCTTATGGTCTAAATTTGAATTTGGGCCATTAAGATCTAGGGTGGAGGATTTTCCATGGAATTTTTAATTCTATGGAATCATCTAGAATAAATAATTCTAGAGGAAAAGGGCTAAAATAGAGAGAATTTTAGAATTCTCCAATTTTAAAAATCTCTTCATAGGGTTTTAGGGGTTTAGGAAAGGCTAGTATAGGGTGGTGGGTGTGTAGTTAGGATTTTCCTAAATTTTAAATTGGCTAGTGGGATTAGGGAGTAGGTTAGTAGTTAATAGGCTTTGTTAGTGCTTTAATAGTGTGATTAATTGGTTTTAGGATAATATAAAGGTCTCATGGGATATATGAATGGGTATGGGGATCAGGATAAAAGGCTAGATAGGGATAAGGGTATGGTAATTGGGATAAATTAATGGGAATTAATAAAGTTAGCGGGGCAAGCATATTTAAATGTATACAAGTAGAACTCATTTTGTGGAAGGATATGGTAATGTTCAAATTAGTTTTAATGGTGTAGTTTAGTATAGGTATCTGCTTGATATGAATAAAAATTTGCTTTTCAGTAGTGAGATCACTTCAAAATATGATTTGTTATAAAGTTTCAAGGATAACAATGTTTAGTCACTATGAGACATAACAAGATTATTATTGTTGGGATTGGTGATAAAGGCTTGTATAAGCTTTCATATCCAAAAAGATAAAGGAAAGTACACTTGTAGTGGTTGATAACACAAGTTCACTATGGCATGAAAGGTATGGGCATTGAATTTCTAGTATTTTGATACATTGAGAAAGACTAAGATGGTTAAGGGGATTCCTTTTATTTTGGATAGTCATCATGTATGTACTAGATGTCAGTTGAGGAAGCAAGTTAGACATTCATTTGATGTTGGTAAAGCTTCAAGAGATAAGGGAATATTGGATATGATACATGTGGATTTGTATGGTCCAATGTAGACACCTACCCCTTCTGTATCTCAATATTTTATATTTATGGTTGATGATTTTTATAGGAAAAAGTGGGTATAATTTCTAGTGAAGAAATCTGATTATTTTTATAACTTCTTTACTTAGAAAGCTATGGTTGAAAAATAGGTGGGAAGGTCAGTGAAATATCTTAGAATAGATAATGGGGGTGATTTCATCTCAAAATAGTTCAAGGAGTTTTGTGCCATTGAAGGCATACACAGACAACATACTACCCCTTACACTCTACAACAAAATGGAGTTGTGGAAAGGTGAAATAGGATGGTGATGGACATGGCTCGCTATATGGTCCAAAGCAAAAATGTTCCATATAGATATTGGGTAGAAGAAATATATATGATAATGTACATCCTCAATAGAAGTCCTACAAAATAATTAGAGAATTTTAATCCAAAGAAGGCTTGGTCAAGTCAAACTCCAGATGTAAGTTCTTTTATAATTTTTGGTTATGTAGCATTTATAGTTATTCCTAGTCAAAAGAGAAGCAACTTAGATGCAAAAAGCAAAACATACATGTTTGTTGGGTGAAATGAGAAGTCAAAGGCCTAAAAATTACTTGATTTTTCTAATAATAAAGTTGTGGTAAATAGAGATGTCATAGTAAATGAAAATATTTCATACTTCATAGCAACTGGTATAGTTTTAGATGTTGAGTCATTGTTTTCTTCTAATGATTCTATTATAAGTTATGGTGTGAAAGGGAAGCTTGAGCGGGAATCATTCATGAAATTATAATATGATTACTTGATGAAAAAAATACTTGGGAGCTCATAGAGCTACCACTTGGAAATAAATTCATTGGTTGTAAATAGATTTACAAGGTAAAATGCAAAGCAGATGGTTCCTTGGACAAACACAAAGCTAGACTTATTGTAAAAGGTTATGCACAAAAAGAAGGGGTTAATTATGAAGAGAATTTTTATCCTACTAAAAATATGGTAACTTTTAATTTGATTATTTCTATTACTGATCAGTTTGGATGACAGGTGCAATAAATGGATGTCAAGAGTGATTTATTGAATGGAGATCTAGAGGAGGAAGTCTACATGGTTCAACCATAAGGTTTTCAAGTGCTTGGTAATGAAAATATTGTTTGTAAGTTGATCAAGTCCTTAGATGGGATTAAGCAAGATCCTCAAGCCTGATATATGAAAATAGATTCATATCTTAGGGAGTCTAGTTTTATAAGGTGTAATTCTAAACCAACTCTCTATGTAAAGGTATCTGATGATGATATCTTGATTCTCATTGTATATGTTGATGATATAGCTATCATTGGGAGTAGTTCTAGTCTCATTCAACAAATAAAGGCTAATATTTTTTGTACTTTTGACATGATAGACTTAGGACTATTGAAATACTATTTAGGTGTTGTGTTTTGGCAAGGTGATTGTGTTGTATTCATTTCATAGAATAAGTATGCCAAATCATTGATAGAAAGGTTTAGAATGATGGATTTTAATCCAACTAACACACCTATGGAAGTTAGAGATAAATTTCAACTAACACTACTTCACTCTGGTGAATGAAATAGTGTATCAGTAGCTAGTGGGTAGTCTCATTTACCTCACTAACACTAGACCAAATATATGTTTTACAGTGAGTTTTCTATCTCAATTCATGTATAAACCACAATAAGTAAATTGGTTAGATACAAAATGGGTATTAAGATATTTTAAAGGTACTCTTTAATTTGGCATACTATATGTGAAGTCTATAGATTTTGAACTTTCAAGATATTCTGACTCTGATTGGGCAGGATCAGTAGATTCAAGAAAATATACAATAGGGTATGTTTTTAATCTTGATTCAAGAGTTTTCTCATGGTAAAGAAAACTAAAAACTATAATGGAATTAACTTCAACATAAATATAGTATAAAGTTGTGGTCAATGCAAGTTTTGAAACTATGTGGATAAAAAAATCTTGGAAGATCTTCAGTTTGAGTCATCAAAGCCTACTCTAATTTTCTATGACAACTAGAGTGTTTTGAAGATGGTGAAGAATACATTATCCCATGATATAACCAAAAATATTGAGTTTCACCATCATTACATCCAACATTTAGTTACAGATGAATACATCAGTCTCTTCTATTGCCCCACTGTAGAGCAGCCAACTAATATAATGACCAAATGACTTGGTGTAGACAAGTTCATAAAATTTAGAGGTAAACTTGGTCTTGTTTTTGGTTTTGTCATTAATGGAGGGTGTTAGTATAATTATGTATTTAAATTGGTTTATTTACTAAGGTAATTAGTCTTTGGTTAGTTGACTTAACTACTTGGGTTAAGTAACTAGTTTGTTTAATGGGCCTAGCTATTTCATACTAGCCGACGTTGGTTGTTTTACCCACAATTTTAACATGTTTCTCAAGTGTCTCATTTATTTTCCTATTTAATATGACTTCATGTATTTCTTGGATAATTTAATGTATGCTATGAATATAATCTGGTTCTTTCTCACTCTCTGTGTTTTATTTAATAGCAAAAAGACTAGTTCTAGACTCTACTTGACCTAATGAGGAGTCTTGAGGTGTTCTAAAGATATATGAAACATGAAAATTAGTGATAAATCATATTTTAAACTATGTAAACATTTTTATGAGGTAAATAATATTTCATAGGATGATTCAAGGCTAGTTCATGACTTACTCATTTGCATGAAGAGACCTAGTGAGAATGCATAGGCTTGGTAGCATGATGAGGTGAGTAGTTTGGAGGCTTGTGAGATCATTTGATCATGGATTTAGGTTTTTCATGTTGTTTAAAGAATTTTATTGAAATTTTAGGTCTTTAATTGAGTAATAAATCATGAAAAGTGGGTCTTAAGGTCTCTCAAGTGCTAGAATGAAGAGATGCAGACCTGAGATGGAAATTTTGATGCTTGTTAGCACATGTGTCTATTGTATGGGAAGTTTATATCTTAGGAAGAGACGTAAAAGGTTCATAAATTTTTTTTCCAAGCATTAAGATTTGGTTTTATGTGTATAGTTTTATGAACAAACATTAGGAATTGAAATTGGTCTAAAACCCTTATAGTGACCTGAGGGTAAATATTTTTTTTTGAGTACCTAGAATGGATTAGTAAGGATATTTTGATGATTTAATAATATATAATACTATTACAATAACCTCCATGTGGAATTAAGTGTTTAGGAGAGTGAGTGGAAGCTATAGGAAATCCCCCATTTCTTAGAAATTTTATATAAGAAGTAGGGTTGATTGATTTAAAATTACACATTATATGGAGGTTGAATATTGTGACTTGTAATTCATGTCCATGATGATTTAAAATTAGTTTAAAAAAATAAAATATATTAAATTAATCATGGAAGTTGTCCTATCACCAAAAATTCCTAGTGAGGAAGACAAAGACAAAACCAAGCAGGAGTGAGAATGAGTTTAAGGATATGTTGTAGTGGACTAGGAATGGATACAATTGCTTGAGTTTTTTTCAAGAACTATATCACATTTACATATTGGTTAGATGTCTTGGAGGTCATTGAAAATGTTTCAAATGTTATTCACAAGATGTCCTATCTAGTGAAACTGAGATGGTGAAGGTTTAATGTTTAGAGTTTGGTTTATATATTCCATTTATTCCATTGGACCCATGTGTTTTTGTGTTTGGAGATGTTTTATAGGTGTATAATAATAATAATAATAATAATAATAATAATAATAATAATAATAATAATAATAATAATAATAATAATAATAATGTGTAGTCATACTAAAATACAATTTGTAAAACTTGAGCATGACTTGTGAGACCTAAACCATAAGTCTTTCCTACTCACTTACACAACCCACTTAGGCATGTTTTCACTATTTCTCAGTCATCCAAAGCCTTCTAAATTCAGACCCTACTATCCCAAACTCCCCTCCTAGGAATATATCTATCCCCCATTATCCATTTCCCCCTAGAAAATAGTGCCATAAGTTGGACTACATTGCTGGAACCTAGGGTGTCCACTTTCCAGCACTATTGTCCAAGTCCACAATAGCCTCAAATGGTTAGATTATCCTAAATCCTTATCTTTTCCCCTATTAGCCTAATGCAAGTTCATCTAACTTAGGATCACTAGTTTCCCTATAAAATCCCATTCAAAGGTCATTTATAAGGGTTGGTAATCATTCAAAGGCACAAGCTAGAAATATACTAAATCACACTCAAGTAAATATTCCTACTCTCTACATACATCCAACCACTATTATTTCCAACCTATCCAAGCTCCTACACTAGTCACGAGTCATCTAAAGCTTTCCCAAATTCACGTACACTTGAATTACATAATACACATTCAAATTGGGAGAACTACATTAGCTTTGATCCCTCTTCAGAGTATTGATATGTAGGTAGTGTGTCCACACATGAGGTGTGATTGCACGTTCGGTGCATATTACATACTAACCTCTTTTTCCAATTGGATTTGAGATCACCTATCAAGAATGAAGAAGAACTAGGATCCTTGAAAACAAAATAAATTACACATAGAGCTTCATGAACAACCAAGACTTGATATTTTAGGCATAGGGTCTCCCAAAGCAGATGAATAGAACCCAAAAAGCTTAGGAAGCTCAGACACTAAGGACTATAGTGTCAAAACTTGGACTATAGTGGTGGACCTCTAAGTGTCCCATTTATAACACTCCTATCTAGGTATAAAATATATTTTTGGATCCTATTTTTGATAGTTTTCCTAGCTAGATTATCAATTTTTAGCATTTGTCTCCTCAATCTCAGCCTAGAAGCAACTAAGTTTTACTATCTATCCCCTTATTTGCTATTTTTAGAAATCAATTAAGCACTTCCAGATTCAATAAATTAGTAGGTTAATTAAGGTGCATTTATTTATTGATTTTTCCATTAATCCAAACCCCTTTACTATTTAGGAAATTAAACCTGTAGTTTCCCAAATTTAGTAAAATATTTGGTGAACCTGACTTCAAATTTTTTCACAAAACCTTTGAAACCCTAGGGATAATTATTTATAATTTTTTTGAAATATTTTCTTGATTTTTCCTAAATTTAAAAATAAAAGAAATAAAAATTAATTGAAATATTTTCAATAATTCACTAAAACCATAGTTTGCACATATTGGGTCCTATTTGCATAGAAACACTTTTAAACCACTAGGAAAAATATATTGCTAATTTTAGAAATATTTTTAGATTTTTATTAAATTTTTCAAACTCAATTCTACAAATTTATAGAATTTTTTTCAAATTATTACATTAATTTTGAAAAAAAAATCATTTCAAAGACCTACTTTCATCAACTAAATCCCAGTAATTTTTATGTAATATTCCACTTATTTTCTACAAATTTTGATTGAATATTAAAATAAAAAAATCACTTCAAATTTCAAAAATTCATAGTAATTCCATAACATTTATTTGTCTCAAAACCCTAGTTGCATACACTATGTCCTATTGCTTCTTGAGGTATCACCTTGCACTCATAACTAAATTGCAAAAATGATGCTCACTTATTTACACATTCTTATTACATTTCTTGAAAATAATAAAGAAACCATAATGGGCCCTATCATGTACATGGATGATGAATTTTATCATATGTTAGTACAAAGTTTCATTCTTTTCTTTACATGTTTGATTTTTATAGTATGGAATGATATCCATCAAACTGTCTTTGCATATATTAAGACACCTCTTATCCCACCTCCCTTGGAACCTATATTCTATGTTGACTACTATTGCATGGTTGATTTCACCATCCCATAGGTCACTACCCATCACCAGAGATCCCATCTAGAACCTTTCATCCTTCCACCTCCTCACCCTATCAATTATCTATGTTCTCCTCCTGCACACACTACTAATCCTATATAGATAGTAGATAATACGATTAGATCTATTACTCGATGTGTCATTATCCCACCTCTTCATGATGTCAATTATCTATGCTCTCTTCTTGCACACACTACTAATCCTATATGGATAATGGATAATTTAGTTAGAGTTGTTACTCGATGTGCCATTATCGCTTCTCTACCCACCCAAGAACCCCACAACCCACCTGTTCCATCTTGTCCCTAACTTGGGCCCCTTACACAAATAGATTCAAATAAGGCATATGATATTGTGGATCAGTTGTGTAATACTCCAACAAAAATTTCAATGTTAGAATTTCTCTAAAAAGACAATGTGTTTAAGGACATTTTCTATCAAGCACTCACTCAAACTTCCATGGCAACTAACTCTGAGCCTTCTTATTTTGCATTAGTGGTCAACACACTAAAAACTATCAAAGATGCCATTTCATTTGATGAAGAGAACACACCATCTCAGGGAATTATTGATCAAAATTTACCACTATTCATACAAATTCAAATCAAAACTAGTGTAGTAAAGAGAGTTTTAGTTGATAGTGGTGCTGGGATAAATATATGCAATATTACATTCTTACAAGCTATGGGTGTATAAATGACATCTATGCAAAAATCATATAAGAATATTAAAGGGTTTGATGACATACCATGACAAACATTGGGCACCATTGCTTTGGATATCATGGTAGGGCTTAAAACCCTTATTCTCCAATTTTAGGTTATGCCTAGTCCTCTCCATTATAATATTTTACTTGGATGACCATGGATACATGGTATGGAAGCCATTGCTTCTAATCTACACCAATGTGTCAAGTTCATTCATGATATATATCTCTACACATGTACTATAGATAATTAGCCATTCAAATATTGTTGAGTTACAAAGTCATCTTTGACTATTTTTTTAGATGAGACACCTTCTCTTATCATGTAGTCACCACTTCACCATATTCCTATTGATAAAATATATATAAATAAGGTAGGAGAGACCAACACATCTCACATTCCTCCAATTCTAGATATATCTCTAGCTCCAGATGCTCAACCAATTATAATAGTGCCAATTAATTTAGCAGTCATAGTAACTACACCTATTGCATGTATGCCATCACCAATAGAAGTTTCAATAGTGCCATTTGCTCCCATAGATACAACCCCTCAGGCTGATACAAATACTCTCATAGCATCAGCATCTTCTCCTGCTATAGTTATCGAGACTCTTATTTCATAGTTACCCCTTATGGTAAATTCAGAGTTACCTTATGCACATGATGTTGATACAAATTCCCATGATACTTTAGATGATGATGATACAACACCCACACTCAGATAATTATCTATGTGGATTGAACTTTACACTAGTTGGCATAAGAGAATACCGAGATGATTCTAGAGAACTTATTAAGCATTTTAATCAATTTTAGCATCTCATAACACATTCTTAGGATATACTCCATATTCATGACCACATATAGATCACTATGCACATACAGTTAACATGGTTACCTCTATGAATAAAAAGATAGTCATTCAAATCTAGGTAGGTAGTATATAGCATTGACCACAAATTTTACTACAAATGTTAGTTGATCATAAATTAATCAAACTTCCTAAAGTATGACATAGATCTATCAGTAGATTATCACAAAAGGAAGGTAACCCATTTTACCTTTTTCATAGGATCACTGGCCATGATATCGACTCATATAAAACTTTACAACATTGATTAGATAAAATACAAGATCGAGGCATTATTTAGATAACAACACCACCAACACCACCAACACCACTTCCAATGAAATCACTTACCAATAAGACTATATGACCAATCAAAAAAGTAACATCTTCATAACTAGAACAACCCTTAGTTCAACTTTGATTTGATGACAACACAAACACAGTGCTTACAGCATATGATGATACTTATGATGATGATATCGATGCATTTGATGATGGTCAAAATCCTTTCCTCCATTTTTATCCCTAATAACCTCCATCTCGGGATCCCTTCCCACCCCCAACCCAATATTTTATATTATGATGTGATTTATAACATTTATTATACATCATTTCCTTTGATTGATTGTACATACCTCAAATATTTCAAAATACAAAAACAATATAACATTAAAAAATATAAAAACATGTCAATTGCATGCATCATTTATGTTTTACATTGCTAACCTTTATGGTAGACTTACATTAATCTATTCTATGCTATTGTTTGTCAATTTATCTATATTACCAAGTTTCACTTAATCTTCTTTGAGTGTGTGTAGTGCATTCATATCCTTGATTTCTTCACTCCACCTATTGAGGGGGCATCTTAATTTCACATTCTAGCTTCATATCGATACATCTACCCACTAGGGGTATACTCTACATGACCACCACTCAGGCTATGTCATTCTTACACTACACACTCTAGATATCTTGTTGTAATATGTTTTAGATTAAGGTAAAAATAGGTTTTGAAGGGACCCCGAAACCCTGAAACAAAGATAGAAAGATGAAGCATTTACGACCACATGCAAAACCTAAAACCTACTACAAAGAAGTAACATAAACAGGTTTTAAATGGACCTGAAACCACCTGAAAGACCACAAGTCAAAACCCAGGTTTTACATAGACCTGGCTGCACCATAGTCAAAAGATTACAAAAAACTAGGGAATAAGACCAGATAACACAACCAACTAGAAGAACCAGGCTATTCCTCCAGTTCCAAAATCATTTTCACTACTTCCTTACCTTTTATAGTAGTATCCTGAATGGCAGTAGCCACTGACATGGATCCCTCTTGCATAGCTTTCTTTCTTGAGCTCTGTCTCATCCTCTTGCTAGGCCCCTCCAAGGATTTGATCTCCTCATTAGCTCTTTTTCCAATATTAACAGCTGCAGCACATATGTTAGATGTAACTTCCTCCATTTTCATTTTGCTCTCCTTGATGAGTTCCCTTAGGTTGTTCTCATAGTCTTTGAGCTTGATGGGAATGTCTCTCATCTATTTTTCCATGTTATTGATTTTGTTCCAAGATGCCTTCTGGTTGTCTTCCATGATTTCCATTTTCCTTTTGAGATCCATTATCTCCTTAAACATCCATGAATTGAGTTGGAGGATAGCCTCTGCTTTGCAATTAACCCATCTCGTAGGTGTGTGCCTTTCATCGTTCTGCTTTTTATCACTCCACTCTTTTGTGTTCTTATTAGGACTATTCCTGCCTTCTTCAATGTGATCCTCTCTTCCCCTTTGATTCTGTTCCTTAGTTTCAGTTTGAACTCCCAAGTTCGTTTCTTGGTTGTCAGCCTGAACTGTGTTTTCCCTCAATAGGGTCATCCAAGACTTTATCATCCTCAAACACTTGCTGGTTTTCCTCAAAGTCATATTCACTATTTTCAGACTCCTCCTCTATGTTGACTCCTTCTTTCTCATTCTTCTCTTGAACTTCTTCTTCCTCATTGGAACTTGTATTCCTGCTTTCTGTTCCTCCCTCTTCCTCCAAGCTTTCCTCCCTAGACTTATCAGTTCTCTCCCACTCTGTGTCCTCATCAACATTCTGATTCTTGACACTAGGGGGCTTGATTTTATCTTTCCCTTTAACAATTTCACTCTTGTTACTCCGTGAATCCTTGTTTTTCCCCAGATAAGGGTTCATAACCATGGCCTTGTTCTTGCAATAGCCTTCAATTATCAAAATTAATCCTTCATGCAGAATATGACGCATTTCCTTCTTCCTGTGAGCAAATAAACTTTGGACCAAAGAGAAACAAGATAAAAGGGAAAGGAAATTCTTACTTTGTGTCTAAAATGATTTAGGAATACAAAGTGGAATTTGTGGACTCTCTTGCTTCTTCCATCGAGTATGAAGTACTCCCAAATACAACATAAGACATCCCTCCAAATGCCCTTAATCTGTTCCAATTCAAAGAAATCCCCATTCTTTTCCAGCTTCTGCTCTTCAACGTCTGTCTTAGGGAATTTGCAAAAGGCCTCATTTGAAATGCTAGTCTACTTGGAGAATTTTATTCCTTCCGTAGGCAGCCCCGTAACCTCTGCTATAAATTCCTCTGTTAGATTCACTATGATGCCATGCAGAGTGACCCTATCATCAATCCAATTTTTGAAAAAAGCCGTTGTAATATGAGGTTTTGAACCATGGAGCCTTTCCATGTAGTTCACAACCTTTCCTTTCTACAGGATTTTCCAGACATCTTGTTTTGCTCTCCACTCTTCGCAATTTTTGGGTTCCTACTTCCTTGGTTCTCCTTTCCTTAGGCGAGCCATGCAGATTTCCTTTGATACCCAATCACTGTAAACTATATAATGATCCCACCTACTACCAATTTGGTTCAAAGCTCACCTTTTTTTAGGCACGTTCAGGATCCGCTTCTCATTCTCGAGGGAATTCCTTTTTAATAATTGTAAACCTTTCTCCACGAAGCGACATCTATAACTCATTAGTTTTCTATTACAAGCTAATCTTCCCCTCCTTTGCATGAGTTGCATCATGATGAATGAGCACTCTAAGATCCACATTATTTTTTAATGTTTCCTTCCACCTCACTTTGTGTCTTGTTCAGACTGCATAATTTGCTATCCAATCTGCTACTCCGTTGGCTTCACGGTAGGTGTGGGTAATTGTTACTTTTTCAAAATTTTTGATTAAAGTTTTCATCTCCATCACCATAGCCTCTATTTTCCATGACACAAAATTTTTATTGTTTAGAATATTTATGATATTCAAGGAGTCCCCTTCCAGCCATAATTTAGAATATCCCGAATCCACAGCTAGTTTGATGGTTTGAAGGGCAGCAAAAGCTTCAGCAATATGACAATTCAACTTTCCAATGGGGATTGCAATAGCATCTTGTTGTAATATGTTTCTTACTTACATATATTATATATTGACATCCATTAGCATATATCACACTTCTATATTTCATAGAATTTACATTAGTCTTGTATTATATATCTTGTATACTCTTGCTTCTTGCTTTCTATAGTTAGATGCATGTTTATATTTCTAGTACTTTGCATACTTCCACTCTTCACTTTAATTAGCTAGATGTGTCTATATTTTTCAATTCTTATTTGATTCCTACTTGTGTTTTAGGACATTTTCCAATGTAATTTGTTCTTATCTATATGTGTGTGCCTTTGGACACTTTCCAATGTCCTTTGTGTGTAATTTTCATGTGTTTTTGGTCCTTGTGCCAATCTTTACTTGTTTTCATTATGTGTGTATATGACATTTGAACATACCTTGTATTCTTTGTGTACTTATTTGGATCCTTGGCCACTTTTGTACGTTTCTTTCTTCTTGCTTTGTATGCTTGTTGATTGATTACTTATATTTGTGTGCAATGCCATGATTTCAATCATGCATTTTACCTTACTTCTTGGATGCCATGATAGACATCATGCTTCATCCCTCCATGCCACTAACAACTAAAAACTAACATTTAAAATTCTAATTTACTCTTATGCACATGATCTTACATTGTTATATCTATCTAGGCATACCCTTATGGATATAACAATCTCTCTCTACAACTTTTGCTATATCTTGAGATAATGTATATCAATGTTATATTAAATGTTTTCACATCTTAACACACTTGCAGGGATTATTATTTTGATGGTAGTAATTGAAAGGTGTTCATTCCTACCCTAATAAAAAGAGGAGGAAACAAATAGGGGTTTTTTCATAGAGATCAAAGCTCTTAATGGTTGAAAAAGTAGTTTCAAAATAGTACAGTCTAGAATCTAGAACTCAACACAAGCAAATCAGACTAGGCAGATAGTAGAGAATCTAGATTAGTCATCAATTTTGGCTCTAGAAAACAATACCAAAAATGGGACTACAATGATGGAATCTAAAGTGTCTGGTTTTTGGTACTATTTTCTAAACAACAAAATATTTAGTTTTTCTAGAATCAGGTAGAGAGGTGAGTTCAGTCACAATTTTGCTAGTACAATTTAGTCCAAAAATTAGTAGTTTTCAGCTCTTATATTTCTTAGAGAATCTAGATATAGGGGCCATCATGCATGGCATGAGGGTTTCCATTTTTAGTTTAGACATGACATTTAATAAAAAATTTAGTTCAAAATCTATGTTCCAGACACCAGTTATTGGGGGAAATGTGTGTGGTACATGGGCCTTCTCTATTTTTGAGTTTAGAGCATTTTCTTACACATTCCCAATAGTTGCATGCCTTACTCCATCTGTAGGTGGTTGGCATCACAGTCAAGTAAATTTTCATACAATTTTGCTTCCTACATACCTAGGTTCTTGAGTGGCTTCCTAAGCCTTGATTTCAGTTTTAGGATGGGCTTCTATACAAGTCCAATATCCATCTTTTAAAGTGGCCAATAGTGGCCTAGTTTCTAGTTTACATTCAGCTATCCATGCCAACATTATCAGATCATAGCACATTCAAGGGATTCATGAGCCATCTCATATGACATTCATCTATATCAATTTTTTTCTCATTTAGATTCACATCATGGGGCAATGATGGAGCCAAGGGGCCAGCCTTTGTATTCTTGAGCCACCTATTCAGAGGGATTGGACACATGGTCCAAACTTTGATTAGCACATGCATGATTAATTAACTTCACATAGTTGGTGATGATCGAGCTAAAGGGCATATCTTTGTATTCTTGATCCAACTTATAGGGGATTGATCACTTGGCTCATTCATTGATATAGCTCTTGGTTTAACATACTTTTAGTATCACCTAGCATAACCCAACAACATTATAGGTTTTGTATTGGTTCATGTACTTGGTGAGGTGTATTCATTATTTTCTCTTCTTTCCTCTCTCTTTACCTTATTTTATATATTCTTATTTTACATATAGCATATCTATTAACAACTAATCTACTTTCACTTTCATTTTTTCTGACGTACATAATACATTGTACTCTCACTATGCACAATCTAGCATCATATAGCTTCTTAGACTTAGCCTCACAAGTAAGTTCAGGTACGCTTCTCTTTTTCCCCTTTATCCTAGTATTTCAATTTACTACATACTTAGAATAAAGGTAGGCCAAATGTAGTCATAATAAAATGCAATTTGTAAAACTTGAGCATGACTTGTGACACCCAAACCATAGGTCTCTCCTACTCGCTTACACAACCCACTTAGGCATGTTTTCACTATTTCCCAGTCATTCAAATCTTTCTAGATTCAGCTCCTGTTGTCTCAAACTCCTCTCCTAGGAATAGATCTATCCCCAGGGTCCCTTTCCCCCTAGACAATAATTCCATAAGTTGGACTATAGCATTGGGACCTAGGGTGTCCACTTTCCATTATTGTTGTCCAGGCCCACAATAGCCTCAAATGGTCAAATTTTTGCAAATCCTTATATTTTCCCTTGTCAAACTAATACAAGTTCATCTAACCTAGGATTACTAGTTTCCCTATAAAATCTCATTCAAAGGTCATTTAGAAGGGTTGACAATCATTAAAAAGCACAAGCTAGAAATATACCAAAGCACACTCAAGCAAATCTTCCTATTCTTAGCATACAACCAACCACTATTATTTATAGCCTATCTAAGCTCCTGCACCAGTCACGAGTCATCTCAAGCTTGCCCAAATTTGTATACACTTACATTGCATACACATTATTGAATACTACACATTCAAATTGGGAGAACTACATTGGCCTTGATCCCTCTTCAGAGTATTGGTATGTAGGCAACGTGTCCACACATGGGTTGTGATTACACATTTAGTGCATATTACACACTAACCTCTTTTTATTGTTGGATTTGAGATCACCTATCAAGCATGCAGAGGAAATAGGATTCTTGAAGATAAAATCAGTTACACACAGAGATTCACAAACAACCAAGACTCAATATTTTAGGCACAGGGTCTCTCAAAGTAGATGAACAAAACCCAAAAAAATTAGAAATATCAGACACTAAGGAATACAACACCAAAACTTGGAATATAGTGCTCAAACTTTAAGTGTCTCATTTTTGGTGCTCCTATCTAAGTAGAAAATAGACTTTTCGATCCTATTTCTGATAATCTACCCAGTTAGATCAATAATTTGTAGCCTCTATCTCCTCCATCTCAACCTAGAATCAGCTAAATTTTGCTCTCTATCCCCTTATTTTCTATTTTTAGAAATTACTTAAGCACTTCCAGATTCAATAAATTAATAGGTTAATTATGGCACATTTATTTACTAATTTTCCCTTTAATCTAGACCCATTTACTTTTTATGAAATTAAACCCATAGTTTCCCAAATTCAATACAACATAATGGATCAAGAGTTTTTTATTGTATCTACATAGGTGTTGGAATACAAATTCACCATGATAGGTTTCCAAAATAGAATGATAGTTCTAGGTAGGCAAAATGGAGTTATGAGTCTAAAATGTTATATCATGAGTTGATGCTTAAAATTAACATATTTATGTTTTAGGGATGTATTTGTGTGTTTTTTTTTTGGGAAACTAGGGTCTAGTTCCTAAAAAATAAAGGGTCTAGAGTAAATTGAAAAATCTAGTTTAATATGGAAAAATATAGATTTTTATCAAATAATTTACATGAGGAAGAAAAAAAAACTCATCTAAAAATGGACTGAAATGAATGATTCAAGAGTTGGAAATTATGGTGCAGGACCAAAACACTATCATGAATCTAGATTTGGATTTCATTTTATGATTAGACAAGAGCACCAAAATATGACACCTTGGGGTCTGACGTTACAGTCCACTTCTACTACTATTGTCTTGAAGATCTAAGATTTCTAGGTTTTGTCTACTATCTCAATGTGAGCATGTGTATGAAATTTTAGAGACTAGATGCCAATAGATCTCTTTGTAGGTCCGTTTAAATCTCCAAACCCTATATTTATCTACAAGCATACAAACAACAAATGCATCAAAATCAAAAGGGGAAAAATTAGGTTAGGCAAAAAATTATTGCACAATCTAGAACCCCTATTATCATGATCATTACTTACATTAACCCTCAAACTAGGGTCTCAGATCAAATGTAGTTCTCCCTTAGGGAATGTGCATAATCAATGTACATGGTAGATGCAAGAATGACTTTCACATAAGACCTTCTTTGATTGAACATGCAATGTCTATGTGTGATGCAGAATGTTGAACTATACTATTGACTAATTTTTAGATATATAATATGATAAAGTAGTAAGTGCTAGATATAAAATGCCTTGTGAAGTCTTTTATATAGGAGACTCATTGTTTAGAATTTTAGAGGTTTATTTACATTTGGACAGCATTAAAAAACTTAAGGATGAAGATAAGAAATGGGTTGGGACTCATTATTCAAGGGAAATTAACCATTAGAGCTCAAAATGACCTTCGATAGGAGTGTTAGAAATGGACATCGTAAGGTCTAATGCTATAGCCCAATCCCAATGCTGCTATCCTATATTCTCAAGACCTAAGGGGATGGAATTAGCATTAAAAACTTGACCTGGCTGAGGTGGAATGACTATTTGAAAGGCTCATAATGACTAAAAATAAACAAAGATGTGACTCAAGCATGAAACAATACTAAGATGAATAAAATGAAAGACATGGTTAAATGTGAACAAAGCTCATATTCTCTAGTCAGAGTCTCTTATGAAAGGATTGTGAAAAGACATGATATGTGTGGTTTCTTGATGAATTTAGGGTATATAAATTTGCCTCCCTTTTATTCTAGTGATGTAGTAAAATGAATTACTAGAGTAAAATAAAGAAAAACACATGCACACTTGAACCTACCTATATGGAGATAAGTGTGTTGAAAAAGGGTCCAACTCACTTTTTGGACAAGAAAGTGGATGGAGAGCCAAATAGTTCTTAGAGAAAGAAGGAATACTTTAAATATATTCCCCTATACTAAATCTAAAAGTGAAATACATGTAATCATGGAGGAGGGAAATGCTTACCCCATGTGTTGACTTTGCATGAAAATGAGAAATGCTCAGAAGCCCAAAACCAATGTTTTCCCTCTATTCCACATAAACTCATGTAATCTAGAATGTATGCATAGAATTTTTATATTTTGAAGATCAAAATATATCATGCCCCCAGTCTAAATAATTTCAACTGGAACTAAGAAGTGCTTGGAGGCCCAAAAACAATGTCTTCCCTCTCTCATGCACAAACTCATGTAGTTTAGGTCTGGGTAATTCTATAGACCAACCACTATAGATGACCATTAGATCCAATCTGATGACAACCTGGGTATAGCTGGGTGTAATCTAAAACTCTATTTAATGTGTAAGAAGAGAATGACATGTCTTGCCATTCAATCTATATAATCTTGGATGATAAAGAACATGATCATCTGTGCCATGTCCCCAAATTTGGTAAGTGAGTGATGCATATGTATATTCTGGTAATCTATATAACCACATGTTATATGACCTATTTTTCCATGTCCCATGTGCAAAATTAGAGATCAAAACAATGTGCTCTACACTATTCCTATAATCTGCTATCTAGTCCTATGATTGTGTCATGTTGTATGAAGTTATATGTGTGAGACATATAGTAATGTACATGCCCCCAAATCTAGTATATGAGTCTAAATCTGTATCAAATTCATTATGAATCCATAAAATCTAAACCATTGTATATGACTAATCCATGTATTTTTAAGTTGAAATCACTGTGGATCCATATGATCTGAACCACTATATCTGAATAGTCTCTGTATCCATAAATTTAAGGTATATCCCTTTGAATATCTTGAGTGATGTTAAGTGACCCATGTAATCTGAATCACTATATATCTTGACCAATCTGAGCTAAATCTAATAATCTAACTATTGGATTTGTACTAACCATGGTGTATCCATCTATGAGAGTGGATAGGCATGTTGGGTAAGTATAGGAATATGAATAATAGGAATAGGCATAATACCCCACTTTTGGGGAGAGGGATGAGATATTGTGATAGAGGAGCTTGAGTCAAAAGTGATGACTAGTGGCATAATGATAGAATAAACTTGGTATAGTTTGAATTGATTGATAAATTGTTTGATTGATTAGACTGAGTTGTGTGAAAGTTGAATGAGCTTTTGATTGGTTAGGATCAAGTTGTGTATCTAGGTATAAGAGATGTATAGAGATACATGTGCCATAATATTCATATGAGGTAGTAAGAGAGCAAGGATTATGTGATGTCAAAGGTATCATTGTCATAATTTTGTGGAATAAAATGGTTTATAAAATGGAGCTATGGGGTTCTAGTAATGGGGAAAATGGTATTTTACTTTGAGTGAGAAAGTTGTTTGATATAGGAAAAATGGAATGATTCTTGATTCATTTATGCATTGAATAGGTTGAGAGTTTGATTTCTAGAGTGAGAGATATGTTGAGGAGATGACCACCTCTTATGACCTAGTTTGAGCATTTGGTAACCCAGGTAAGGTTGGTGGTGAGCTTACCCTGGTAAGTAGCTGAAACACATATTTTTACCTATTTAGAAGCCTATTTTGGATGTTTTGAGGCCTTTTAAAGTAGCCTAGGATAATTTACACTAGTTTTAATGATATTTTTTAAGATTTAGTGCTCTTATCTAGTGTTCAACACTACTGTCTAGGTTTTGACGCTATTGTGTAGTGCTAGTGTCTTTTTTGTAGCACTATTATCCATTGGGCCTAGTTTCTTGAGTTTCTAATTTATTACCTATTGTTGTGTAGCTTGGTTATTTTATTTGGCATGATTGATTGACATATATGCTATTTTTTGGTGTTTTTTAGGGTGAAGTATGGATGAGGGAGTTTCATAGAGGCTAAATTATAGAGACACTAAGGTTATTACCTTTATTGGTTGATGAGAGAGTTGTGATGGATAGGGTAGGATTGGGTCACATGTGTGACCTAGGTAATGTGCAGTGGGATAGGTATTTGATTACTACCTTATGTGAGAGGTGGAATGTAGATACATGTACATTTTGGCTTCCTACAAGGGAGATTACAATTACTCTAGAAGATGTGTATCATATTTTGCATTTGTCAATTAGTGGATAGCATGTGGCATTGCAGGATGACATGGGTACTAATGCTATTGATCATGTACCCTTGTATTTTTTTTGGTGTGACCTCAGACATACATTAAGCAGGTAGTGATAGTGATCTATTATTATCAATTATTTTGAATTTGAGTGTTACATGCTTGTGGAAGTGATTAGCTATGTTGATGGCATCATTTATTGTAGTGGATGGGAGTGGAGTGTCAATTACATACAAGATGCATAAGATTGTACATAGTATACAGGTATATGGCATTGTGTTCTCATGGGGTAGGACTATACTTACCCACTTATATAGGTATCTTTATAGGTTTACTTAGGAGGCGTTCAGTGGTGGAGTAAGTCCAACTACCTTATTCAATTTTTGTGCTTATGAGAACATAACAATTATGTGATTGATTGAATTACCCAGGTTATAGTGGGAACCTCCATGACCATATGGAGAGTGGTGGATGAGTATATTGGCTATCTAGTCTCCTAGGATAGATCACTATAGATGATTTTTAGATAGATTGGTGGCTTGAGATATCATATGGAGGCCTTATAGAGGATTTCTTAGGTGGCCTGAGGATGGAGTGCAATTATGGTCTATGAGGGTTAGTTTTTGGTTATATGACCATTGGGTTGGAGTGTACGAGTGATTTCAATATGAAAAAGTGAATAGATAGTTTGGGGTACCATAGGATGTGTCCCAATTAACATGGGTGTGGGTGAGGAGTGCATGAGTATTAACGAGGGTACGAACTCATGTGAGGCATATGAAGGTTGAGTTAGCACCATTACCTTTGGATGTACAGGATACAACTATAGATATTCATGATGTAGATGATATTGGATGTACAAAGGTGTATATCACATGGTGGGATAGTCATTTGTGGGTTATATTATATCCCGTTGATGGAAGAGATGCCCCTGGGTATGAGGATCTTACTCTGATCTAGATGATGAGAGGTAAACATTGATTATATTTGAATTGTATACAAGTTTATGATTGTTTTAGTTCAATTTTGAAGTATGTAGCTAATTTAATGTCTTACTTTGTGTGCATGTGGAGTGGGAGGTGCTTAGGATGAGGAACCTACTGGGGCAAGAGGTGGAGATGATGACTATTGGGAGGCTATTATTGAGTCTACACTCCATGAGCTTACATGACATATACTTGATAATGTTATGGCATAGGGTTTGATAGATCAAGCAACAATTTTAGTTAGTGTTTATGATAATTTATTTGATAGGGATACTATAGTGACAACTGCATATGTTAGGGTAGCGAGAGAGAGAGATGAGGTGAGGGTTGAGTTGGATAGGCATAAGATGCCTCCACTAGATTATGGATTAGTGAGCATAAGGATTATGAATGAGTACATGGATAGTTAGAGGTGGTATGAAAACTTGTGTAAGGAACATGGTCATTTATTGGAGTGAGAGAGAGATGTCATAAGAGGCATTGAGGAGCCTGAGGATGTGTGGGGTCATCAAGTGCTAGAGTGGATTATGGGACTAGTACTGGGGGAGAGAGCAAGACTAAGAGTGAGGGCACGATGCCCATTCATGATTGATTGTATCTTGATATGATGTATATGTTTTAAAAACTTCATTATATATATGGATACTAGGTTGATTTTGATTGAGATATATTGCATTATGGATTAGTATCTATGTTGTAATTTATTGATTAGGAGTAGTTGATCTAATATTTATGTTGAGTTTTGATATGTTTTGGTAAAATGGTACTTGAGATATTGATTTGAATTTTGTTGATAAGTTTAGGTGTGATTTTAGGTTTGATTTGCAATCATATGTAAGCAAAAATTTATTGGTTTTGTAATTGGTAAATTTTTTGGATAAACTGAGTTGGTTAATGTTGGTAAAATAGGATTTGGTAATATCTAGATTTTGATAGGTTGGGTTTGGATATGGATAGTTATTGGGAATTAGGAATGTTAGTTGTTAGTATATTGGGATGTAAGATAGCACACTATGCGTATTACTTCTTAGAGAGTGGCTTAATAATATAAAGGCTAGCTAGATCTTTGGCTCCATCATTTCCTTGCTAAGTGAAACTATGAATTGATACTAGTATGAATGTGTGTCATATCACTCTGTGTTGCATCACTATCTAAACCCTGATGGCCAACTAAATAAGTTCCCATATTGCTCAGGCTATGTATGAATATGCTTTATATTATAGTTGTACATGAAGATTCTATAAAATGTAACTTTATTGGATGTACAACTGAATATGTGTTGTGAAGAAGGATCATCTATCCATAATCATATACCATGTGGACTCTACTATGATGTGTATGAGTGAATAATAGATTGAGATGGAGTTGAAACTTGTGATGAGGTCTCATTTAATCTCAATCATAGCAGGTTGCTACATGAAATAGGTCCCTAAAATCTGGTCATAGTGAATATATCTCTAGTATAGTACTCTATGATGTGGGTTAATTTAATCTTAACCATAGTAGATTGCTACGTGAGATAAGACACCAAAAATTTGGTCATAGTGAATATCTCTCTAGAGTGGTATTTTGTTGTGGTGCCTATGACTATGCTTGATATGTATATGGAACTGCATTATGTACTCCTTAGACTATAGTTTTCTATGTAGGATTATCATATTGTACTAGTTTCCAAACCTTTTGAGTAGGTAAAATAGGAGATATCCTATGAGGCTCTGTCCTAAAACTAGCAATTACCTCATGATAAGTGATCAATGATTCCTATAAAGGAATGTCTTGGGATGACTTAGTCATGGATAAATGAGGTCTAAGGTTCCATGATGGAGGAGATCTTGGTGCCCCTTGTGTGAATGCTATGATGTTTTTATCAACACATCTATTAATACAATCTTTAACTCGATAACAATCATTATCTCTATGTCTACAGATATGATGATAATTATAAAAGGACCAATGTGGTTGTCTATGTAAGATATGTGGATCTCATTGATGAGTATAAGGCAATGTTATTAACCTCCTATCTAGTAGTGATGATAATATGACACATGGGCTATCTCACTCTGAATCAAACTATAGTGGTTCCTTGTTATTGTTCTCTATGGTGTAAATTATAGGTTATTATCTAGAAACTAGATCTCTACTCTTAACTAGTTTCTTTTCTAGTTGTTGTCTCTTATCTTGTTTAGGACATGGTAGATTCTATGTGCTAGGAGATATAGGTATAGCTATGAAATCTAGAGTGATTCGATCAACTGAATCTACCTCAATCAGTCCTAATTTCTTTTCTAAAGCTAGAATGGTTTAGCATAAGTTCCTGAAAGAGGACTCTATCTAATATAGTAGATGCTCAAGGAGAGGTTGGTGAAGCCCCTTAATAAAAATATGCTAAATATCTAAATTTGTTGGTTTATAGATCAATCTTAACATGTGAGTCTTGAATCATAAGATATAATTACTAACTAGATCTAAGTATTCTAATGTAATGTTGAAAATTTCTCATATGTAACATGAGGGTCCATCTTTGCTATGTAATAACCAAAACATGCATCCTCTAAGTCATCATATGTGTGTAAGGAGCCAATAGGGAGTAGATGAAATAACCAATTTTGTGCTTCCCCCACTAATGTCTACTGGAATAACTTCAATAGAATCAATGGAATTTCATGAGATGGTAAATCATTCTAAAAGGCTCAAGTTGTATGAATGGATCTTCATTTTCATTAATGTGAGGCAATGATGGTATCTAGAAATTCTTAGGCAATGAAGCTTTTTTGAATGTCTTCAAAATATGATTACCATGTAAATCATTAACATCTATCCAAGACTTATAAGCCTTGTTTTATAAGGTAAGGAGATGTACTTGGTGTTGTAATTCACTAACTACATGCATTAAAGAGATAATCTCCTATGATGGTACACTAGTATCTTGAAGTGCTTCATTTAATCATTGAATTTGATTATTAATTTCAGCCATGAAAATGCTAGATTTAGAAATTAGATCATAGAGAGGGGGTGTGCTCACTTGAACTTTGGGAGTAATGGTAACTTGGACCTTACTAGAGGGATGTGGGATACCATTCTCTTTAGGTGAAGAGTGAGAATTGGGTTCTACTGTAGTGAGGGGTGGCTTGGGAGATTCATTGGTATCTTTATGTTTCAATGAATCACATTCTAATTGAGTATAAGCTATGATATTAGCATTAACATGTGCATTATTTGAAATAAAATCATTCTCAGAAGTAGAAACAACATTTGGTAGTGCATTATGTTTGAGAAGATAAATGTGAGAAGAGTTAGAGGCATGAGATGCATTTTCTTCTTCATTATGTGCATAATAATCATCATTGTTCCATGAATTATCATAATTGTAATATTTTTCATAATTACTCTTATTTTCATATTCATTTGCATGTTCATTATAATACTCATTATCACTTCCATCATTTCTAGGGAGAGGTGTAAGATAAGAATTTGATTCCTTTCAAATGTGTAATAAATTATCATTTGAAATTGGAATATTATGTGCATCTATGCTATCCATGGATGGAGTACATGAGTTATTTTCATGAGAAGTAAGAGAAAGAGATTTATCATTATCTTTCCCAATTATAAAAATTATTTTCTTTAGAAGAAGGAATAAAATAAATAGGTTTGAGAGAAGAAGATGCATCTATGTGTGCTTCACTATCACTTTCACATATATCATCATATTCATCATTACAATACTAATAATTATCTTCATTGTAAATGAAATCATTTTCCACAATTTTAGATAATGTGCAATTTTGTCCATTCATTGTCATAATTATGATAAAATTTTAGAAATTGATATATGGGATGAGAGGGAAGAACTTAGTGGCCATTTTATTTCTTTCACTAAAGAAAGTGTGTAAAAGTACTATTAAGCAAATAAATGCAAAAATAACTTCTAACATAGATATTTTGAAATTACTTTTGACAATCCAAATAATTTCAAAAAATTTAAAATATTTTTCTAAAAATTGCAAGGGAGGAAAACTTGGGGTTTAAGGACCTAGTTTGGAAATCTAGGGTTTTGAGCTAGGGGTTTAGAATTTTTGAAAATTATTACAATAATTTAAATTCTAAAAATAGTTTTGAATAAGATAAATGCATAAAGATTTATACAAAAATTAGAAGTTTGAAATTAAATTTTTGCACAAGATAACTATTAATATGGAGATTTTGAAAATATTTTTGACACTTCAAACAATTCACAAAAAATTCAAAATATTTTTCTAAAAATTGTAAGGGAGGAAAACTTGGGGTTTTAGGACCTAGTTGGAAATCTAGGGTTTTTAGAATTTTTAAAAATTATTACAATTATTTAAATTCTAAAAATAGTTTTTAAATAGGATAAATGCATAAAAATTTATTAAAAAACTTAGAATTTTGAAATTACATTTTTGCATAAAATATGAAGGAAAAACCCTAAGGGTACATAGGGTTTTAGATTTGTTTGAAGTAAGTTGGGTTCACCAAAATGTTTTATTACTTTTGAGAAACTAGGCTCTAATTCATAAACAATAAAGGGTCTGGACTAAGGGGGAAAATATAGTTTAATATTTCAAAATATAGATTTTTATCAAATAATTTACGTGAGGAAGAAAAATAAACTTATCTAAAAATAGACTTAAAAAATGATTTGAGAGATAAAAAGTATGGTGTAGGACTGGGACACTATCATGAATCTAGATCGGGCCTACATTTTATGATCAAATAAGAGCACCAAAATTTGACACCTTAGGGTGTGGGAATATAGTACACTTTTGCTATCATTTTCCTGAAGGTCTGAGCTTTCTAGGTTTTATCCATTGTCTCAATGTGAGCCTATGTATGAACATTTAGAGGATGGATGTCAACAAAGCTCACTATAGGTCTATTTCAATCTTCAAAACCTATACTTATCTACACACACATAAACAACAAATGCATCAAAAGTAAAAGGGGGAAAAATTGGGTTAGGGGAAGAATTATTGCATGATCTAGAACCCTTATTGTCTTGATCACCACCTACATTAACCCTCAAGCTAGGGTCTCAAATCAAATGTAGTTCTCCCTTAGGAAATGTGCATAATAAACACACCTAGTACATGTAATAATGACTTTCACCTAGGATATTCCTTGATCAATCATGCAAATCTATGTGTGATCTAGAATGCTGAGCTATACTATTCACTAATTTTAAGATATGTAATGTGCCAAAGTAGTAAGTCTTAGATATAAAATGTCTTGTGAAGTCATTTATATAGGAGACTCATTGTTTTGAATTTGAGAGATTTATTACATTTGGTTGAGATTAGAAAACTTCAAGACAAATCTAAGAAAGGGGTTGGGACTCATTGAACAAGGGAAACTGATCATTGGATTTCAAAATGACCTTGGACATGAGCACTACAAATTGACACTATAGGGTCTAGCGCTATATTCCAATCCCAATACTCCTATCCTATAGTCTTGGGACCTAGGGGATGGAATTAGCACTAAAAACTTGACCTGGTTGAGGTGGAATGACTATTTGAAAGGCTAATAATGACTAAGAATAAGAAAATAGGTGAGTCAATCATGAAACAAGACCAAGATGAATAAAATGAAAGACATGGATAAATGTGAACAAAGCTCATATTCTCTAGTTAGAGTCTCTTGTGAAAGGATTGTGAAAATACATGATATGTATGGTTGATTGACAAATTTGAGGTGTATACAATATGATATATAAATTCTTGATATAAGGCTGAAAGTCACTTTAAAAATTTGAAATATGGAAGCTAAAATGGCTTATTTGGCCATGTAAAAACTATGAAAGAGAGGGTTAATAAATTTATTTACAAGACCTATGATTGACACTATAACTAATGATATATATATTGGAGGATATTATAGAGGTAAAATAGGATCCTTTCATATCATGATATTTTTTTTAAGTATCCTTATAGGAGTTGAAAACAACATTCTACATGTGTGTGTTTTAGATCATTGAGGCAGTTCAAAGTAGTCATTTAGAAGAGATGATTTTGTGGTGATTTGGATAGAGTTAAAGGATATAGTTCACATGAATTTGTTATATAAGTCTCATAGGTTAATTTTAAATTATTTGTGTTTATTATAAACTCCTATGAAGGTGTGAAATTTAGAGGTTCTTTACTGGGTTCTTGATGCCTATCTAGAGTTCTGAGTAAGCATATGGAAGTGGACAGTTTGATGTATTTTTCCCTATTTGGTGAAGTATAATGGACATTATCATGAAAATTATGTCATGTATGTTATATTAATGTAATTTTTTATATATTTATGTGGTTAATTTGAGTCTATTATTGATATATTACAAACCAAACTTTTTGGCAGTGAGAAGGGCTATTTGTGAGTAGGTCTAATGGCATGGTTCAAGGAGTCAAATAATTTAAATGGTGTTGGGGATGTAGGGTGAGATTAGAAGAGGTATATATAAAGTGTGTTTGAAATGTTTCATGAATTTGAGGAGGCTTAAAATGTTCCAAGGTGATCAAAGTGAAACATGTTCCTTGAGAAGGTCTAATTGCATTATGTCTCTATTAGGCCTAATGGTGGTTTTGTTCCTTATGAGTAATGACCAACCTGTGTAGTGAGTGTTTCACTTATGAAATGTGTGTATTGAAATATTCCAAGGGTGATCCAATTATAGAGAGGTACCTGACTGACCAAGAGTGTGAGTGACCTAGTGATTGGTATAAGTATAAGGCATAATAGGCCTATTTAGGCAAGTGAGAGTAAGTATAGTTCAAAAGAATAAAAGAGCACCTTGAGGAGTAGAAGAAGATCATGTAAACCATAAAGAGGGAGTAAATTATATGTAATTAATATCCATAAAAAAATATGAGTATGATGAGCAAGGTCATCATATGACCTAAATCTTTCAAGAAGAGGTATGTTGAGAGATGAAGCCTAAGAGGTTATTTTGAGAGGGGTTAAAGGTTGAAAAGAGATGAATGAGATGATTGTATATTAGACTATCATAAATTAATTAGATATGTGTTACTGATGTATGATAGTGATTCTAATTTAGATAGAGAATATAGAGAGCTAAAGAATATGTCACCATATATTGGTTGAGGAACAAGGTGTCTTGAGGTGATCAAGTTGGTCTTCGCTGAGTTGGTTTTGTGTCAAGGAGTGAGAGCTGCCTTTCAAGATTAGTTATTTTAGAAGTGTTCTTGAAGTTTCTAAGTTGGTGTTGAGTCACTTAGGGGTTTGGTGCCTCTTTTCAATTTAGAGCTTGACAAAGGCCTAGTTGAGTTGGTGCTTGACTAGTGAGGGGTTGGTGTTCCTTATGGGCTTGGTACCTCACCAAATCTTGATTCATTAATTGTGGGACTATATTACAACCTATGTTTTAGTGGTTTTTATCCCCCATGAAGTTTTTCCACATATATATTATGTTCATGTGTTGATATCTTGCTTCATGTTTATGTGATTGCTTCTATATGCATTGCTTGATCACTATATTGATTTTAAAGGTTAATGAATGTTAAGTGGAAAGAAAAGATTATTTTAAGACACTGATTCACCCCCCATATTAGTGGTTGTGATTCCAATAATTGGTATCAGATCTGGTCCTTTGAAGAAGCTTGATAACTTTAAGGTGATCCTAGAAGCACAAGATGGACAAGTAACTAAGGAAAGAGAATCAGTAGTTGAGATCTATGGCTATGGTTCTTGAGAATATGGTATGTACCTTAAAGACTAAGCTAAATAATGGAGTCAAATAAGATAAAATGAATATTTATAATATTAAGGATTATTTAAGGGTTGTAAATGCAAGGCTAAGATCAAGATAATAAGAGTGTAAGTAATTCAAGATAGAGCTAGATTCTGTGAAGGTTGAGTATAAGAAGCTCATAGTTAAGATGAGAAAGGTTGAGAAGGAGAGTAAGGAATTTTATCAATTCATGTGCTCTAGTATGAATATCAACATAAATATACCTATCAATCAACCCAATGCAATAAGGTGTTCTAATTATTTTCATGGCCATTGTTTTGTTTGTCATCATTTTGGTCATAGGGCAATAAATTGTATAAGGAGAAGCAATTGGTAAAAGGGTGATAACAGTCATCATAAAGCAAGAGGTATGAGTAATATGGTGTGTTAATATTTGCATAATATTGGTCACATTGCTATACTATACTCAAATGGAGTTAATAGGTCCTCAATATATGTTAAGGTTTGTGGAGAGTGCATAATAAATCCAAAACATTATTGTAGAATCCTAAGATAGTTAATACTATTCATGTTAAGTCCAAGATTCAAGATGGTTTAGTGGCTATTTTAGAGAAATAATTAGATGTAAAGCTATGTCAAGATTTCTTCCTATCAACTCAGATTTTGAATGAAGATGTCAAGTCAAATTATTGATCTTATTATTGATAAAGAGGTCAAATCCAAAGTGTCAAACAAGCCTAGAAGGATGATGAAGAACATTTAGCCATGTAAGAGAATGGAGATTTGAGAATACCCTAAATTTGTCTTGTTATATATCCCTATGGAATGGGGTGTATATGTTAGGCTTCATGGATACACTTATTAGGAAGAGGAAGTATGGTGGATACTTGTTGTGTCTTGGTAGGTGTTGTATGATAAGAAAGTGTCGCCTAATGAGGTAGCTTGATCAGATTTGGTGGTGTAAGTGATATTATGAGCATAGTCAGAGATGTATTGGAGTTTTTATAAGATCCTATGTTTCCTTTAGAAGTAAGTAATGGTTTTAGGTTTATATGAGAAGGATTTTTAAACATTGGAAGGGGTCTCAGTTTGGAGCTAGTATGTTGATCATCAGTGACATCTCATATGTGGATGAATATGTCTATAATCAAGGTATGTTATTATTATCAGAGATATGAATTTTATAATTTGATATGGTGAAGCATGAAGTTATTAGGAGATAACTCTAGTCTCTTGAGAAGAATTTGAATTATGGGCATGAATCTAGTGAAATATGACTCAAGGAGTTATTATTTGTTGATTATATGGTCATGGTCTAAGGGAGAACTATTAACTCAATATGTGATTATTTCAGGTTAGTATAGAAAGAGAATCAAGTCATATTAGTTTTAAAAGGTTTTCAAGGGTAAGAAATATTTTAGTGAGATGTCAGCTTGTATGATGAAGGGCATTGATAAGGTCTATCTTAGTATGGATGATGGTTCAAGAGATTGGTCAGATTTGTCAAATTCAAGTGGACCAAAGTGTGCATGGTGATATGGGAAGCATGTGTAATATGATTAAGATATTTATGAAGATTATTTTGTTATGGTTATTTTAAAATATTTTTTTTAGGTCTAAAGATAAAATATAAAGGTTGAGGAAGAGACACTTTGTCATTAATGTCAAAGGGGGAGAAATATCAAAATGAGGGAGAAATATCATTTTGAGAAATAAACATTCTGAATGGTTTAACATCACTAAAAATGGAGGAGATTTTTGAGAATGGTCATTGATGCCATAGGATTTCATTCATGTCTATATTTTTTGTAATTACATGATGCATTAATGATAAAGAGGTTAGTTGGTGGTTTGTAGAGCATATGCCAGTGATTCACATCACTGAGGAATAGGAGGATGTTTTGAGGCATCGATAGGTGTTTTAGTGAATATATTAAAAGATTAATGAGGTAAGAGAGATAATTTTAAGGAAAAATTATGATTTTTATATGTTTTATTTCAAGTCTTATCACATGATATGCATGTTTATGTACTTGTTCTTCAGTGTAAGGTTCTTGATAAGACATGTGCATGGGATGCCTAGTCTAGTGCAAAAAGGAACATGATGGATTTATGATATGAATGTATAGAGGCATAAGAGGATGTTTGAGAACATTTGAATTTTTATATGAGGCATTGAAGAACCTAGGTATGTTTCAAAATGAGCCTACAAGTGAAAGACTATAGATCTATCATGTGAGAAGACTAGTCCTAGACTCTACCTGACTTAATGGGGAGTATTGAAGTGTTATAAAAATATATGAAAGATTTAAATTAGTGGTATAAAATATTATAAATGGTGTAAATATGTGTAAAATGTAGATAAGATTTCACAACAGGATTCAAGGCTAGTTCATGGCTTACTCGTTGGCACGAAGAGACCTAGTGAGGGGGTATAGGCTTGGTAGCATGATGAGGTGAGAAATTTGGAGGCTTGTGACCTAATGTGATCATGAATTAATGTTTTTAAAATTTTTATAATAATTTTGGTGTAGTTTGAGGTCTTGAGTTGAAGTATAAATCATGAAAAGTGGGTCTTAAGGTCTCTTGAGTGCTAGAATGAATAGATGCAGACCTGAGAAGTAACTTTTAATGCTTGTTGGCACATTTGAATATTGCATGGGAAGATGATATACTAGGTATATATGGAAAATGTTTATAAAAATGTTTTAAAATAATTAGGAGTTGGTTTTATGGTCAGAGCTTTATGAACAAATGTTAAGAATGAAAACCAGTCTAAAACCCTTTAAAAATCCTTATAGTGACCCGATGTTGAATATTTTATTTTTAGGTGTTGAGAATGGATTTTTAAGTATATTTTAATGATTGGATAATTTATATTACTCTTACATAAACTTTTATATGGCATTAAGTGTTTAGGAGAGTGAGTGGAAGCTATAGGAAATCCCTCATTTCTTAAATAATTTATATAACAAGCAAGGTTGACTGACTCAAAGTTACACAATAGATGTAGGTTGAATATTATGAATTTAAATTCATGCCCATGAATATTTTTTATTATTTTACAAAATTAAAATATACTAAATGAGTCATGGAAGTTGTCCTATCGCTAAAAAGGCCTAGTGAGGAAGATAGTGAGAAACGTAAACAAGAGTGAGAATGAGTTTAGGGATATGTTTCAATGGATTATGAATGGATAAAATTGATTTAATTTGATTTTTAATACCTATAAAATATTACCATATTGGTTATATGTCTTGGAGGTCATTTAAAATGTTTCAAATGTGATTCACAAGATGTCGTGTCTAGTGAAGATGAGACATTGAAGGTATATGGTTGAGAGTTTGGTTTATATATTCCATATTGACATTATACCTATATATGTTTGTGTTTTGAGATGTTATAAATAAATATAAGGATAATAATAATTCATCATGACTTACTTATTATATCTACACATGTTTTGGAATGCATGTTCACCATGACTGGTTCTCAAGACAAAATGATAGTTCTAGGTATGCAAGATGGAATGATGAGTCTGAAACTTTATATCATGAGTTGATATTTTTAATACACATATTTATATTTTTTAGTATGTATATGACCTATAAATTCTTTATATAAGGTTGATATTCAATTTAATAAGTTGAAATATGGAAGCCAAAATGGCTTATCTAGCTGTGTAAGAATTATGAAAGAGAGGGTTAACAAATTAGTTTGCAAGACTAGTGACTGACACGAGAACCAATGATATATATATATATATATATATATATATATATATATATATATATATTAGAGGATTTTATATATGTTGGATATGATCCTTTAATTATCATTATATATTTTTTATTTATCCTTACAAGTGTTGAAAATAACATTCTACATAACTTTGTTTTGGAAAATTTAGGTAGTTATAGGTAGTCATATAGAAGAGATGAGTTTGGAGTGATTTGGATAGATTTGAAGGATATAATGAAAATGAAGTTGTTGTATATGTGTCATAGGTTAATTTTAAATTATTTTTATCCATTATAAACTCCTATGAAGGTGTGAAATGTCAAAGGTTCTTGATTGGGTTCTTGAGGCCTATCTCCAATTCTAAGTAAGCATATAGAAGTGGATAGTTTGAGTTATTTTGACCAATTTGGTGAAGTATAATGGACATTATTATGATAATAAGGTAAATTAGGTTATATTAATGTAATTTTTTGATATATTTATGTGTCATAGTTTGGTTTATTCTTGAGATATTCAAATCAAACTTTTTGGCAGTGAGAAGTGCTATTTGTGAGTAGGCCTAATGACATGGTTCAAGGAGTCAAATAAGCTAAATGGTGTTGGGTACCCAAGGTGAGATTATTATGGGTGTAAATAAAGTGAGTTTGAATTTTTTCATCTTGATGAGGAGGCTTACAAATTTATAAGGTGTTCAAGGTTCAACGTGTGCCTTGAGAAATCCTAATTGCATTAGGTCTCTATTAGGTGTAATGGTGGTTTTGGTCCTTATGAGTAATGACCGACCTATGTAGTGGGTGTTTCACTTGTGAAACATGTGTATTGATCTATACCAAGGGTGATAAAAGTTTGTATAGGTACATATCTGATCAAGAGTGTGAGTGATGTAGTGATTTGTATAAGTACAAGGCATACTAAGCCTATTTGGGCAAGTGCGAGTAAGTAGAGTGGAAACAAATAAAATAACACCTTGAAGAGTAGAAGAGGTCATTTATATAATTTTATGGGAGTAAAGGAAAAATCATGAATATTCATAATAATTTTTAAGCATTATGAGCAAGATCATATGACCTAAATCTTTTAAGAATAGATATGTTGAGCGAGGATTCCTAAGAGGTTGTTTTGAGAGGGGTAGGACGTTAAGAAGAGATGAATGGGTTGATTTTTAGTTAGAATATCAGATATACATCAAATATGTGTTTGTGATGTATGACACTAAATTTAATTTAGATAGATAATATAGAGAGATGAAGAAGAGGTCACCATTTGTTGGTAGAGCAACAGGTGATCAAGTTGGTCTTGGTTAAATTGGTGCTTTGTCAAGGAGTGAGATCTGCCTTGTGAGATTGGTGATTTAAAAAATATTCTTTAAGTGGATGATTTTGTGTTGGGTCACTTAGGGGATTGGTTCTTCCTTTCAATTTGTAGCTTTCTAAAGGCCTAGTTGACTTAGTGCTTGACTAGTGAGGGGTTGGTGATCCTTATGGGTTTGGTGCCTCACTAAATATTAATTATTTAGTTATAGGAAAATATTCCAAGTTGTGTTTTAGTGGGGTTTATCCCCCATAAGGGTTTCCCACATATCTCTTATGTTCATGTGTTGATATATTTCGTCATGGTTATGTGATTCCTTCTATATGCTTTGATTTATCACTATATTGGTTCCAAAGTTTAATGAATGTTAAGTGGAAAAAAAAAGATTGTTTTAATACACTAATTCACCCTCATTCCTCTTATTGGTTGTTCTTCCAACACAAGGAAACCAACCTCATGGTATCATATACTCATAATGATATTTATAAATTTGGGTGGAATAATTACTTCTCAATAAATAAAAACTATTGAACTTAGCTATCTTAGATTTTTATTCTTTAACTGATTTACTTACATGAAAATAGTGAGTTGATTATGGAAAAAATTCTATAATTTATCAAATACATCCACTTAAATGCATTGTTTCCTTATCCCCTTTGGATTGAATGTATAATAAAATATATAAGTTCATATTTATACACAATAACATCTTGTAGGCTCACATACGAATATACCAAGATTTAGAAACTAAATAAAAAATGTCTTCTTGTCCTTTCAACATTTTGTGTGTGCAAAACCACATTATCAAGCCTCTAACTTTTGGAGGTAATAAATTTTTAATACAAACTTGAAATCACATGAGTTTTTTAAAAATTGCATATTATTTTTAATAATAGCCCAACTTTTTACAAAATAATTACTTTGTATACAAACAATTTGTTAGTTTAGCCTGTACAATAGAAACTATCACTTTAAGCATGTTGTGAATTACCCCTATTTGAAAGTTTATTATCTTATTGACTGAAAATAATCATATAAATGATCCAAATTTATAGTCATACGCCCAAAATTTTGAGTCTTTTGGTTCCAAAAAACTATAAAAAATAAGATGAATATTTACCTTCTATCTTCACAAGTGAGATACCAAACTTATTATCCTTTTAGATTGTACCTTGTTCTTCCCTCTTGGAGAGTGTCTACCCAATTGAGAAACCTAAAAACCTAGGTTATTAAAAGGGTACATGAATATTTTCAATATCTATCAACTGACTTTATTTCACTCTTCAATATCATAATATGATTTTTTTCTATTCCTCTTATCCCCTATGCTGTGATACATATGCTTTTATGATAGTGTGAATATATTCATGAGTATATGCTCATACATCCTCCTCCTTATTATTCACAATGATTTCAACAAGTGAAGAAAACATATTTAATTATATAAGCAGCATTAGAAAAATGACCATGCTTAAAAATTTCCCTTATCTTGAGTGTTACAATTCAAAAATGCAACATACATGGATTGAAAACAAAAAAAAATTGAATTACTAAGTTTCCCATTTCTTGAAACTCATTTTTTTCATTAAAACAATGAAATATACATTAAAGGAAACATATTCAATGAAGGGAAATGGGTGCCAATACTTAAATGCATCAAAATAAACATTATTATTATTATTATTATGGATTGGTACTAATCATAGAAACACTTCTCATCATGTATTAATGACCTAATGTCATGTTACTTCTTCTCCCTTCATGATGTACCAATTCAAGATCAATTATAATAATCTCTAGAGCCCCATATAAAATTGGTGTTGTAATGCTAAAACTATCTTTTAATTCACTTATAAAACCCATTCTAGAGTGCAATAAAAAACTCCACAACCCTATATAAAAGTGGTATTAAATTTTTATAGGCAACTATAGAGTAGGCATTGAGGGAACTTTGGATAAGATTAAAAATATATATTTTCTAGAACACATTGTAAATTTATGTCATGTGCATACAAAAATTCAAAATCATACTAAAAACTCTCTATAGTCATTATGTGCATATGATAACTAACATTGGCATGTTATCATAGTTATGATCAATGGAAATTGGCCTATATCTCCATGATACAATCATATGATTTTTCAAATGCATGCTAACAATTTTATAAACAACTATACATGTTACATATGATTTAATTTTGATTTTTTACAAATAAAAAAAGAAAACCAACATGTTTTCACCTTTTTTATACTTGGCATTCAACCAAAGATTTCCCTTAACATAGAGAGCCTATTATAGGCTATAAAAACCTGAGAATGAAAACATGTTAGCATTCCATTCAACATGAACATGAAAATGTTAAAATAATGATCAAACCTTTTTTTATCTAATGGGATACTCATACGCATGTTTCTAAGAATTATTATATGGCTTCTATATGTTCATTTTTAATGACTAACATTTCTCCATACTTTCTCATACAAAAAGGTTATCTTATGTTTTTAACAAAGGAACAGTAATTTGTATGTTCTTACATATTCATGACAAATAACATCTCAAATATGCAATTATCCTATTTATACAACCAATAATAAAATCTTACCATTACCCACTTGTAATGGTAAAGAGGGATTTTATATTGGATTATCCCTCTTGATGGATTATACCTTGGATAAATTTTAGATGCAAATCAAAATCCATGATTTAAAATTATTACTTTAAGGATTGATCTCTTACTATGTTTAAATTTTGGCAATGGTGAAGGGTGCTCATAAATTTGATGATAATTACTGATTCTTCTTTAGATAGGTTGGATTCTTAATTTTCTATCTATTCTATTGGATATGAATCTAAATATTCTTATTTGTCTACATATTGCTTTGTAAGTGCATGAAAAAATTCCCTCTTGATTTTATATGCCTATTCCTTCTTGAAATCTTTGAATGAGGTTATGGATGAAGTTTCCAACATTTTCATACCAATGGGCACTCATGCAATTATTTTAGTGATTATTACCCATTTATTTTAGACAATATGTCTTTATTTCCCTTCTTCACATTCTAATTTTGAGAGTGATTATTACAACTTGCATGCTTCCTTTTAAAGGACATGGGATAATTTTAGATGGATTTACTCTTCCAACACATGGCCACATAATGGTTATTCATCCCAAATTAATATGTACACTAAAATTTTTGTTCTATATGACCATTCTTATTACATTTAAAGCAATAAATTAATATTTATTCTTTCAATGCATTCTTGGGTTGCCATTTGTGCAAACACAATAAAGTGGGAATGTGTTACCTTTTCCTTTGGGATGTTTATCTCTTTTTAGATATGATTTTAATTATACAATAATATTATTCCCATCATTGAGAATATTTCCCTTTCTTAATTCAAGCTTGCACTCACTCACATGGTCATGGAATGATAATGTGATATGTCCTCCTTCATGGAGCCATTGGCATCTTCTTTTAGACTAATTGTTGGCCCTTTGAGGTGGATTAGTGCTACCTTCCTCTTAATGATATACCTACCCATTATTTAGAGAATAAAAATACTTAGTATATTTGACAAAATAAATGATGAAATTACCTTACATGAGCTATTTTGGTAGAGTTAGTGGACTAAGATATTTGACTTTTGAATCTTTCCTTATTTCAGTTGTCCTAAATCATTTTCAAACTCTTTTTTCACAATAAAATATCCCAAACCTATATATTTAGGTCTTTCCTCAACCATTATGGAATTAGTCATTCATTTTTCATTGATGCCAAGGCCAATTCCATCATAACCCAATTGGATTATCAAATTCAATCTAGAACCTTAGTATCCTTCTAAAATTTACCAAAGGAAGCATCTATATATTGATGGAAAGAAAATGAATATGGTGGAGTGTTTAATTTACATAAATTCATCATAGTTTGTGTAGTTTTGGTATAAGATGGATTCCTTGGAATGGTATACTCTTCTCTCTCATTTAGTTATTCACCATCATCTTGGAACTTTGCTAACATTTCTTCCTTAGTTTGCAACTCTTCAATGATACCCATGAGAAATTATCTACATTTGATCACTCTATCTTTCATATAATTATTATTATATTCTAATTTCCATCACATCTTCATTCAAAAATTTCCTCTTAAATTTGCATCTTTATATCTTCATGCTTTTGAATCCTTTCTCTAGTTAAAGTTTTCCCTATGTTTTAACTTTTGTAACCAATAAACTTGTACTTCCTTACCCACAAAAAACATTATATAATATATAAAAATATATGAAAATGTGTTAGTAAACCCTTTCAAGTTAAATTTAAAACCTAATCTGATAGCAATCATATCTATAAACTATGAGGATATTCCACCCTAAGTTTCACCAACACACATTATCTTAATACAAGGGTTTATTGTCAAGTTCCATGCCATATAAGAACACCTAAAATATTGATTAAAGATGCATTAAAATATTTATGACTTAAATTTACAACATAAAATAGAATATACAAACCTTCACATGTAATATCCTTATGATACATCCAATGCATACATTCCTTCACATTATAAACTTGTTATTAATACATACATGATTGCAATTAAAATTCTTGTAGATAAGTGTAATACTAATGTGAAGTTATTTAACCTTTAAGAATAAGTATTATGCTTGTGATATATGAGTCTTTATCTCTCTTAAGTGTTTTTTTATTAGCCTAGTTTCACAAAAAAATGAAGTAAAGACATCACCAAAGAGAGACAACATAAGACATATCCTAGAGAAACTCAATGTGAGAAAAAACTAGAAAGAGTGAATCCATGCTTCCTCATCTCCACTATGTTATGAAGTTTATAATATTTTTACTTATTGGGATTATAAAGAAACCAACCTAATGGCCTCCTACACTCATACAATATATATATAATATTCATTGGAATACTTTTATCTCAATCAATAAAAACTTTTAAACTCAACTATCTTAGCAGTGTAGTGTTGAAGTCATTCACATACATGAAAAAAATTTAACGAATGAATTGTTATACCCTAAAATTTCACCCTACATGATTCATGTAGACCTTCTCAATTTTAGGATAACATGGAACTACCTTTCCTCATAAACAAACTACTACAATAGATAGATCTCTAGGTTTAAAAGGGCTAGCTCCCATGATCTATCTTTAAGCTCACATTCTACACTAGGATAATCACTATTGGGGGTGAAAAGGGAAGAAGGAAAAATAAAAAAACCTAAACTAATGAAGGTGATACACCAAATATAGTTCCACACAACAAACTTTCATCTGACTAAGAAATAATAATACCAAGACTGACCTCCATTCTATATCCTTCTAGTGTAAGTGTTTATCATAGAGGAAAATTACTATACATATCTAGAGGTGGGTGAAAATAAGGTCTGATACTAGACACTAATAATCCCTCTCACACTTCAAGACACACTTAAAAAACATATACACTTTGTGAAACATGTTAGAAGATATATCACTCACACAAAATATGCAAGAGCAGAATGGAAGTAAGGAGAAGATATTCATCGATTCTCAACCACATAAACCACTTAACACACTTAGGAAAGAGATTTAACATAATTAATAAACTTTATAAATATTTATTCAAAGGTAAATGAGGTTTGAAATCTAACAGTTCTTTTCCATAATAATTATGGATCCATTACAGAGGCAAAAAGGTTTACATATATAGAGCATATGAGAGGAGAGAGAAGAAGTGAAGATGAAGGGTCACAAGACCAAGTGTCAAAATATAGAAAATAGTTAAAATTTAAGAGTATGAATTGGAAAATAGGTCAAAAATTTGTCATGAAAATGTTTCAATCTCAAACAAAGCACCCTCTTCAAGTTGGCATATAACTCTTCATTGTCTTGCTTTGAAACTACCTTCATGATGATGAGGAGTTAACTCGATTGTATAATATTTACATATGATTCACTAACACATATCCCATGACATGATAAGATGGAAATGAGATCACTGTAACTCATCTATGTCTCTCTAAATGATTCGCTATCCTTTTTCACTTTGCATTCACTAGCTGTTCTAGGCTTGTTTTAACACTTATCACCTGAGTGACCTATATTTATTCAAGAAAATGAGTTTTATAGGTGTTAGGAAATATTTTAAAATCCTCTTTGTCTTCTAGTCTATAAAATAGACCTAAAAATATTCAATTACACTCTTATCACCATCAAACTTAGGTATTCACTTTGCCTTCTCACTGTCTATCTAAGATAGCTTGTTTTAAATAGATTAGCAGAGTTAATTTCATGCATCACTATTATTATAATTGAGTATAAAGATTTTTAATAAGTCTCTATACACCTTCAATGATTTTCAACTTCTCATTCCCTTCTATACCTATGAAACACCCCAATTCTTCCAAAAACCCCTAAATTAGGCTTGTATTTACAAGTGAATGTATGTCAAAAATCAATGGTGAGGATATTTTGGGGTTCCAAGTATGTCCAAAATGTTTTAAAAGTAAATTTACCACTTTTGGATGCATCTTAAGTTTTATTTTTTCCATCGGGTTCATGATAGGGTTTTAGGAGGTTTTAATATTAACAATGATGCATAAAATCTATATGTTAAACCTAAAAACATATTCCATTAATAATAAGCTAAGAACACCCCTAAACTATCCCCAACTCCTTGAGGTACCATGCACACTATCTATATTGATGTGAGCATAAGAAAATGGCCTCTCAAGCTCTTGACTATGTTCTGAGTAGGTCTGAGATAATTTTAGGCCAAATTAAGCACTTGTCATTCATTGAAAACTAGTGTTTCATATGTACTCTCCACTTTCCCTTGAAGATTATTAAATGTCTTGGAAGGATCTCATGATCTTGTGAATTGAGTTAGGAACACTAAGTGTTTAGGCCTAGTTCTAGGCCTAATAGGTCTAACCATGTTTTATTGTGTGTTTGACCCTTCTAAGGGTTTCAAATGATTATAAAGACATATATATCTCTATTAAGCTTTATTAAAATCTTATAAAACATACCATAATCACTAAATATTTTGGCATTCTTTCTTCTCCCATCAATGTATCATGGTCTACAAGTTGGAATGCCTATAGAGTGTCCTCTATCTGTGATAAAACAAAGGGAAATTCCACTATTTTATTAACCAAATTGAGACTATTTAGGGATTTTTAAATTTATTAGGACACTGTGTATAAAGTTTAAAAACTTGATTCTTCTCTTATAAATCTCAAACATGAAATTTTGTAAGACTAGCTTTCTAGGTCTATATACTGTGTAGGATTATATGCAAGGCTTTAGACTTACTATGTTTGAGGATCATAATTGTATATTGAATCTCTTACATATTTAAAACACTTGGGAGTGTGTAATTACCACTTATGAGAGTGATTTAAACATGACCCATCTATCTTAAACATCTATTCATCAATTAAACATACAATCCCCATAATCATGAACAAATCTATATATTATCTTCAATTATAGGTAGCCACTTAGAATTTAAAAGTTTCCTATAGATGTTGATGTCTATCTAAGGATCACATGGAAGGGTGAGGTTATATATCATATAGTGATCATTCCTTCTTATAAATCTATTATATCAACTAAGATTGCCCTTTCATTATCCTAGCTAGTTTGTAGTCTAAGTGAAAATGTAGGTGTGCATATTAGAGTTAAGATGCTATTGTAGGTAGTGATATAGGTTTGAATACTATACTTCATGCTTTTTATTTCCCCCTGAAGTCATAAATATTATTTCACACTTGAAATACTCAACTCTTGTGTTGAGGCCATGCTCTTGTCACTTTGTTATCAATGTACTACAAGTTAGTAAGTTTAAGGTTCATTTTTCTTAAAATCACTATGTTTTCACTAAGCATCTTTAGTATAAGATTAATTAAATTGAATCCATCCAACCATTATCCACTATTGACCTAGAAATCTTCTTTTTGTGCTTAGGTGTAACCTCTAGGTCTAGAATGTAAGTGTGAAATGATAAGACCTATCTATACCTCAAAAATGACCACCAATAGATGATGTTGTGTAGGGTATAAAACCTTTTATGAGAAACTAAGGTAAAACTTCCTTATTAGTAACTTATTCAACCTTTGGACATGAACCTAGGTCTGACTATATGTAATATCCTCACCACTATCATAGTGATATTATTTATGATCTCAGACCTAGT
This sequence comes from Torreya grandis, assembly GCA_037957365.1. Taxonomy (NCBI): domain Eukaryota; kingdom Viridiplantae; phylum Streptophyta; class Pinopsida; order Cupressales; family Taxaceae; genus Torreya; species Torreya grandis. Next base: position 5,962,054 of record JARHVA010000135.1, read on the forward strand.
TGAAGGCCTCAATTAAATCTAAACACCTAGAAAGCATTTGCAACACTCTATCTTAGATCTTATATAAAGACTTATAGGTGTTTATCATAGTCAAGTCTCACTATTTATGTGAACTATCTTCAACTCCACCTGGTTTTAAAGCTTTGATATTTTCATTGGTCTATTTAATTTCCATAGACCATAACCATGCTTAGAGATGAGGTAATACAAGTGTAATACCTCTGATTTGAAGCCACTATGAGAGGAAAAAACACTATAACTAAAAATAATTGTTCTATAGACCACCATTGTGTTCACTCTTCTAGTTGAATGAGATGGTCCTACTAATCTTTTCACATCCATATATTCAAACTAGATTGAAAACCACATGAATTGAATGAACATGACTTGGTAACCTACAAACACTATTTTTTTCACACAAACTAATGAAAAAATGAGAAAAAATGAGGTATTAACATTATGCAGGTAGTTTTGAGATGCTAACAATATTAGATATTATTCATAGAGCACAGATCACCAATATTGCAACTATTTTCATGAAATGGAAGTATAAATGATTACTTTCATCCACCAAGTGCATTTAGACCAACTCATATTCTCCTATCCATACTAAAGGAAAATTGATTGACTTGTTTGATATGCCAAAGAGAGTGATGAGAGAGAGAGAGGTGTCAATTTTTTGCAATTTTGGACCTATTTAAGCTTCTTAAGCCTAAAATTGACTTATGGGAATCTAAAGGAACTCTCCTAAAGCCTCACACATTATAGATAGGTTGTCCTTGTCTATACAACTAACTTTAACTACCTATTTTATAATGATTTCCTTATTTCCATGTTCAACATGTAATTTTTTAGTTCCAAAATAGTTTCTATGACCAACTTTAACACGTTGTACATTATATAACCTCTTGAACGTTTTTCCTTTCATGGAAAATTGTACAAGTCACCTAAAGTGACTAAAAAGATGACATAAATTATTATTAAGATAAAGGCACATATAACAAAGATGAACCATATAATGTAACCATAAAAATGACTTATCAAGAACCTATAGAAAGTTTGAATATATATGGGGTTGACTTAATTTGACCTAAGGTCAAGCTTGGTCAACATTTTGGTGATTTATTAAGGGTAGCATGCCTTCTATGCTAAGACTAATTACCTTCTCCTATCCTTGGGAAATGGAGTCACCTATACATTGTTATTGATACTAATAAGCCTTTGAAAGGACACCAAACACACAAAATATAGCAAGGAGACAAGCACATAAGATAATAAATGAGACACACACTTATTTTTCATGAACACTTAAGGAAAACACAAATTAATATAAGTAAAAATAAACCTATCCTAGTACATACAATACCTCAAGACACTTGAGGTGAAGAACCCTCTTCATTACTTCTACTAGGGTCAAATAAAATGATCCTTGCATCACTACTGCTATGAGAAAATAGTCTATCATATGAGGCATACTTGTCAATGGATACTTAATTATGTAGATAGTCAAGTGACTTACCAATTTTAGGACTTCTAGTGATTGCAAGTGTACTACTTGGAGCTCTCATGAATACTCCACCTAGTTCTCTTGGAAGTAGTTTTGGATTTTTAACTTGCCAAGACTTTACAATTCTCACTTAACAACCTTCAATTTTATCATTAGAGATCACCACAACATTCTCAACTTCAAATGTAATTACGACATGATATGATTTCTATTATAAGTCATCAACACCATCTTATTGACTTATCTGAGTTGTTTCTTGCTCAACTGAGACCTCAAATTATTCCTTGTGCTCAACAAACACATCTTGGTTTATCAAGGTTGTTTATTTCTTGGTAGAGAGACAAAACTCTTTCTTGTGTTCATATGGATCATTATTTACCTCATCATCAAGTTTGGATTCTTTTTGAAGAACTAAAGGCCTACTCAAATCCTCAAATTCATACACAATGGCATTGAACTATTGCCACATATCATCTACCTCCTCTTGAGGTTCATAATCATGAGTATTTTCTTCTTTGGTAGGAAAAATTGAGTGTTCACCAAGACTATCATTATTTTTCATAGCTAAAATATCAACATCATCACTCAATATAGTTACCCCATATAACTTGTTCTAGATTTTTTTCAAGATCTACCTCAAATATTCCATCACAATTTTCATGAAGTATGTAAGTTCTAAGACTAGTGTATTAAAATCCACCTTGTTCAACTCTCCACTCATCGAGATACAAATTAGATATACCATCAAGAATAGTTAGAGGTTCTTAATCACTAGGGTGATCATCTTCGTCAATGACTTTAAAATTCATATTAGAAGTGTAAGGCACACATGGTTCAAAATGAAAACTAGAGAGAGTCTCTGACTTGATTGTCACTTTTTCACCATATCTAGTCCCAAATGCCATGGTAGACTAATCCAAAGTCATATATCCTCCAATATTAGTATGAAATCTCTTAAAAACCAAAGCATAAAATGAGGAGGCGCATCTACCACTACAACATCTTGATAAATGGTGAAGGTAGGACAAGCATGAATAACCAATTCAAAACCTATGATTATGCCAATGGTCTTGGTAGCTAACCCATCCAATTGTATCACTCCTTTGGTAGGATGTTTATACTTTAAGTTCAATTTATTAGCTACTTACTTAGGCATTACATAATTACTAGTTCCACTATGAATAAGATAATTATGTACCAATGCATCTCCAATAATGATGGATATATAGAATGGAGGAGGTTTGGCCACTATTCCAATACATCTCTAGTAAAGGTTTTAACTACAAGTTTAGTTTTGGAAAAAGTATTATTTTGGATCCACTCTTTGAAACAATTACCAAATGGCTTGAGGAAAGATTCTAAGTCTTTAGTCCCATCATACTTAATAGTTGGATATATGTTACCAATATCAATATAAAAATTGAAAGGGGATAAAGGCTCTGTTAAGCACAAAATATACTAAGAGGGGGGGGGTGCATGAATCAATATATATATAAATTATAAAACTTTCCCTTAATCAAACATTCAAGATATGCAATAAAACTCAAATAATAAACATCACACAAGAAAGAGAGAGACACCAGATATAACGTGGAAACCCAATGTGGGAAAAACCATGGAGAAAAATCTCAAGTATATTAGTGAGAACAAACCCACAGGAGCACCATACCCCTTTGCCAAGTGCCAACCTCAGCTACAATTCATAAGCACCACCCCACAGGAGCTTTAAACCCCTTTGCCGAGCACAAACCCAGCTATCATTCGTGAGCACCAACCCACATGAGCATCATCCACTTTGTGTAAACCACACACCTATCTCTCAATGTTTCTAAATCAACAAATGATAGTTTAATACAACATCTCTTTCCTCTCTCTCACCTTTGCTCTTCTTAGTTAAATAATACAATATCAAATTAACCTCTCACACTCATATTACAAATGGCTAATATAGCCTTTATTTATAGCTTTCCAAATGACCTTTGGCCTTCCCCCTTTGTGACCTTTCATTCCTCATGGAAAATGGCACCAATCTTGAATGACCCTTCATATCCAAGAATTTGAAAAGTCATGTGGTGACTCTTCATGACCAAAAATGTCTTTCCCACTTTTGTCCTTATCTTTAGTGACTTTTCATATTCCTTTAAGTGTCCCTTCATGAGAAATTCGCCCATACTCTTTTGTCTTCACTTGGTGACTCTTGGTATTCCCCAAAATGACTCTTCATGGGAAAATGTGTCCCATCCTTCTTTTGTCTTTATCTTGTGACTCTTCAACTTCTCCATGGGCCCTTATTTTGTCTCATATGCAACCAAACATATATTCGTTAATATTAAATAAATATTAACTCATATTAGCCAAGATAAACAATATTAAATGCAATGGGGCCTTTATCACCAATAATACTAAACCTTTGACATTAATGACAATATTTCCAACAATCTCCCCCTTTGTCATTGATGGCAACCTCAATTTTGAAACTACCACATCCTGTCATCTGGCCACATCCTGTCACTTGCACATACTGTCATCTGAAAGCATACAGTAACTCCCCCCTACTATAACAACCTGTACCTATTTCTTGTACCTATTTTTTGCACCTATACCTGTACCTATTATTCTCCCCCTTTGACATCAATGGCAAAGGGCCTACCTGGAGCTAACACTTAGCTCCCCCTCACTTGATGCTGAACCTCAATGGCAGGAAGTAAGGGAAGTTACTCCCTACTTCTCTCACAGATATTGAAATGTGTCTTTTGGTAGTGCCTTTGTGAAAATATCTGCAATTTGCTCTGTAGTACTAATATTTCCAACTGAACCTGTTGATCTGCAACCTGCTCTCTCAAAAAGTGATATCTAATGGGAATGTGTTTTGTTCTTGAATGCATCACTAGATTTTTTGAAATATTTATGGCACTTGTGTTATCACAAAAAATGGAAATAGGTTCATCATACTTTACCTTGATATCTTCCAAATTTTGCTTCATCCAATGCACTTGAGTACAACACATTACTGCTGCAATATATTTTGCTTCAGCTGTAGAAAGTGATACTGAGTTCAGCTTCTTGCTTAGCCATGATACTAAGCTATCACCAAGGAAGAAAGCTCCTCCACTTGTACTCTTTCTATCATCTAAGCACCTTGCCCAATCTGAATCTGTATAAGCAACTAAAGTGAAATATTTACCTGTGGGATACCATAATCCATAATCCAATGTCCCTTTGATATATCTAAATATTCTTTCCACCAATTGAACATGACTATCTCTTGGAGATGACTGATATCTTGCAACCATACCTACTGCATGCATGATGTCTGGTCTCGATGCTGTCAAATATAAAAGACTACCAATCATAGATCTATACAAAGATTGATCTGTAACAGGTGAATCTTCATCCTTGCTCACCTTATTTCCTATACACATAGGTGTGCCAACTGGTACACAATTCTCCAAACCTAATTTCTTCAACATTTCCTTAGCATATTTACTTTGAGATATAAAAATTCCTTTATTTGATTGAAATATTTGTAATCCTAAGAAAAATGATAATTCTCCAAGCATAGACATCTCAAATTCTTTTTGCATTCTATCAGAAAATTCTTTTGTCATCTTTTCAATATTTCCTCTAAAAATGATATCATCAACATAAACCACAACAATTAATTGATGCTCACCTTCTATTTTGATGTAAAGATTACTATCAGCAAATCCTCTCTTGAATCCTTGATCTTGCAGGTACTTATCAAGTCTTGCATACCAAGCTCTGGGAGCTTGTTTTAATCCATACAATGCTTTCTTCAATCTGCATACATGATTACTAATATTCAAGAGAATAAACCCCTTAGGCTGTTCAATGTAGACCTCTTCTTCAAGATTCCCATTTAGGAAGGTAGATTTGACATCCATCTGAAATAATTTGAAAATTTTAAATACTGTATATGCAAGAAACATTCTAATAGCCTCTAACCTTGCTACTGGTGCAAAAGTTTCTTCAAAATCTATTCCCTCAATATGAGCATATCCTTTACATACTAATCTTGCTTTATTTCTGGTTACTTCTCTATTTTCATTTAGCTTATTTCTATAAACCCATTTTGTTCCTATCACATTATGATCTTTTGGTCTAGGCACTAATTCCCAAGTATCATTCTTTTATATCTGATCTAATTGTTCATCCATAGCCTTAACCCAATGCTCATCATGTCTGGCTTCTGAAAAAATTCTAGGCTGAATTTTAGATAACAAAGAGAAATTAACTTGATCAGATTCACTTACCATCATTCTTCTGGTGTGAATTCCTTCTTTTATATCCCTGATGATGTCACTTTCATTATGGTTTTTCTAAACATATTTAGATGGAGTCTTGGTGCCCTTTTTCTCCTTTTTCTCATCTTCATCTGATTCTTCAAAGCCTTCCTCTTCAATGATTTCAGGAATGTCTACTGGATCACTGATCTTTTGTGTTCCATCTTCTTCTATCCTGACACTTGCACTTTCAACAATTTTCTTGGTTTTTTTGTTATAACATTTATAAGCTTTACTTTTGCAAGAATAACAAATAAATATACCTTCATCTACTCTAGATTCAAACTTACCAAGTTTTTCATCGGTTCTCTTTATGAAGCATTTGCTACTGAAAACTCTGAAATAATCAACTATTGTTGGTTTGTCTTTCCGTAGCTCATAAGGAGTTTTGTTACTGTTGACTCTTAATAGAGATCTATTCTAAATATGCACTGCTATACCAACTACCTCTCTCCAATATTTATTTGCCATCTTGGATTCATTTAGCATTGTCCTCGCCATCTCTTGAATTGTTCTATTCTTCCGTTCAACTACTCCATTTTGTTGTGGATTTCTTACTGTTGAATACTGTCTCTTTATTCCATGATCTTCACAAAAATCAATAAACTAATTTGACATGAATTCTCCTCCTCGATTTTATCTTAGACACTTAATCTTCAAATTAGTTTCATTCTCAACTAATGCTTTGAATGCTTTGAACTGTCTAAAAGCTTCTAATTTTTTCTTTAAAAACATTATCCAAGTCATACGTGAAAAATCATCAATAAGAAACATGAAATATTTATCACCTTGAGTAATTTGAGTCCTCATAGGTCCACATAGATCAGTGTGAACAAGCTCTAGCATCTGAGTGGTCGAGTACTCTTTTGTTTTGAATCACCTTCTAGCCTGCTTCCCATGCTGACAAGGTCCACAAAGCGTGTTAGATGGCTTTGTGATCATTGGAAGATTCTTAACTGCTTGCTTTTTGCAAATTTTGACAAGATTGTCAAAATTTATGTGCCCCATTCTCCTGTACCATAGCCAACTTTCTTCAATCTGACTCAAACAACATTTTTGACCTTTGATGTCTGATAACATATATAAGTTATTACCTATTCTCTGAGCATCTGCAATTAATACATCTGAATCTTTTCTTCTAATTTCACAACCTTATGCATAAAACTTTAATGTGTGCCCCTGATCACACATTTGACTTACACTCAAAAGATTATGCTTAAGACCTACATATAAAACATTTTTAGTTTTAGTTCTACCATTATCTAAACTTAGTGTACCTTTTTCAGCAATTTTGGTAGTAGTATTGTCCCCAAATTTCACTATGCCACCATTGATCTTCTTCAGGGTTATGAACTTGCTCTTGTCTCCTATCATGTGCCTTGAACATCCACTATCAATAAACCTTGGATTTTCCTCATTTCTTACATGAAGAGCTGTCTAGACCAACATAGAACCTTCAGATTATTTCTTCTGCCATGTCTGAACCTTTTTCTTGATGAATGGAGCCTTAAAACTCTGGTCCTTCTTGACTGACTTGAACACACTTCTACAATACCGAGATATGTGTCCAAAGTTGTTACAATTGTAACAAATTATGGTCTCTTCATCAAAGCTTGATAGAGGAGAAAAAGAGTTATAGCTTTTGCTTGACTCTACATGACCTTCTTTTTCCTTATTTTTGAGATTGTTAGCTCTTTTTCTACATTCTAATTTCTTATGACCATATCCATTACAATAAAAATAGTAACCATAAAAATAGGACCTGTTTGTGAATCTTTGACCTGATTGCCTTTTATAGCTTTGTTCCTTCCAGCCTTCTTTGTCCTCTGTATTATCCATTCCTTCCCTTCTTGTTTCTTTATTTGTAAGAGCTTCAACACAGCTCTTCTTCTTTTCAAAACCGATACCTGTCTTATCTGATATTGCCTTTTGAATTTCTAATATCTTATTTAGCATATTAGTGCTATTCTCAAATTTTGAATCATTGACTATTTTATTATTGATTGCTTTCTCAATCTCTTCTTTTAAAGAGGCAATTTCAGTAACATACCTTTCACATTCTTTCCTTGATATTTCCAACTGTGCCATTAGATCTTCAATTATCTCCTTTGACTCCTTGTCATTTTTCTTGATTTGATGCTTTAATCTTCGATTTTTCTTTTCAAAAATTTTCATCTCTTCTAAGCCACACATGAGTTCTCCTTCTATATTCGCTTCGGATTCATCCTCCTCTTCTTCTTGATCAACTATTCTTTTGCTTGCAGAGGCACCTTTATGTATGGCTATCTTGTGCTTTCCTAATCTACCTTCAAGCTGTAAAACTTTTCAAAAAGGGATTGGCTCTGATACCAATTGTTAAGCACAAAATATATTGAGAGGGGAGGGTGAATCAGTATATATATCTTATAAAACTTTCCCTTAATCAAACATTCAAGATATGCAATAAAACTCAAATAATAAACATCACACAAGAAAGAGAGAGACACCAGATATAACGTGGAAACACAATGTGGGAAAACCACGGAGAACAATCTCAAGTATATTAGTGAGAACAAACCCACAGGAGCACCATACGCCTTTGCCAAGTGCCAACCTCAGCTACAATTCGTGAGCACCACCCCACAGAAGCTTCAAACCCCTTTGCTGAGCACAAACCCAGCTATCATTCATGAGCACCAACCCACATGAGCATCATCCACTTTGTGTAAACCACACACCTATCTCTCAATGTTGCTAAATCAACAAATGATAGTTTAATACAACATCTCTTTCCTCTCTCTCACCTTTGCTCTTCTAAGCTAAATAATACAATATCAAATTAACCTCTCACACTCATATTACAAATGGCTACTCAAGCCTTTATTTATAGCTTTCCAAATGACCTTTGGCCTTCCCCTTTTGTGACCTTTCATTCCTCATGGAAAATGGCGCCAATCTTGGATGACCCTTCATATCCAAGCATTTGAAAAGTCATGTGGTGACCCTTCATGACTAAAAATGTCTTTCCCACTTTTGTCCTTATCTTTGGTGACTTTTCGTATTCCTTTAAGTGTCCCTTCATTAGAAATTCACCCATAGTCTTTTGTCTTCACTTGGTGACTCTTGGTATTCCCCAAAATGACTCTTCATGGGAAAATGTGTCCCATCCTTCTTTTGTCTTTATCTCGTGACTCTTCAACTTCTCCATGGGCCCTTATTTTGTCTCATATGCAACCAAAAATATATTTGTTAATATTAAATAAATATTAACTCATATTAGCCAAGATAAACAATATTAAATGCAATGGGGCCTTTATCATCAATAATACCAAACCTTTGACATACAATCTCCCCCTTGTATGTTTTGAAGTATCTTGTTATTCATGATGGGTTAGAGAATTACATTTCCTATGGAATCTCTAAGAGGTAGAGGAATAAAGTTTTGGTCATTTTGAGAGAGTAGAATAGGAGGATGATTATCCATATTGATGTCATGATGTTGTAGTTACATAATTCTAGAGGTATTAGCTATTTAAATTACATTCATTTGTTGCACTATTTGTGCAAGAATTTGGGTTTTATTATTTAGTGGGTTGGTGTTTATAGGAAGATTCACCGAATTGGTATTAGGGGGAGGGTTATTAGGAGGTGTATTACAAGTGGGGTTTTAAGATAACATTGTGTTAATTACCACCACATTATGATGAGATTATTGAAAATGGGAATTTCTTTAATATGTATAAATATAATCTCATTCACCTACCTAGTCTTGATGCATGATTTGAACCATGTTAAAATACAAATATGAGGGAGGGGAATAGGTACTCCAAGAGTGAGGATTCTCTTGTGAGGTAAAGAAATGAATAAAGGAGCACCCCATATAGTGTCTAAATGGATTTAGGTTATCTAAGAAGATTTTAATAGGGGATTTCATGATGCTTGATGAAATAAATAGAATTTTTAGAAAAATAAAAATGAGAATCAGGGATACGGTCTATCAAATAGATAAAAAAGTTGACCAACAAGTATAAAGTCAACTAGGTCGATATGGTATGGATAAGATATAGGCTAAAAGGAATACACAATCATATGGGTCAACTGTGTACTACTAGATAAGGGACAAATTAGAGAGAAAAATACACAATCATTTAGGTTGAATATGTATTATACATAAGAAGGTGAGAAATAGTCTATAAGAGACTGTATCGAGCAAGATAGTAGTGTTATGACATAAGGGTAAAATTTTGAAAGATAGTTTAAAGTAATAATTAAAGCAAATAAACAAATAATTATATTAATTTGACTGATCTGATTAGGGCACACACACAAATGTTACACCAATACTGGCCAATGTGAGTTTTACAATACAACACATAATGATCAAAGATAAAAAAAATCAACTAAAAATTAAATGCTAGCTAATTGGTCACCCTAAGTGCTATTATATTATTGGAGTGTTTTGATTTTAATTTGATAGGAAAGTTGGATGAAATATGGAACTAAAAATTAGTCTAAAGTTAGTTGTAAGACATTTGGGATGAAAGGGATATTTATTGGCAATGGTACTTACTTGGTATTGGGGCCTACCCCCTCAATTCACAATCCCAAAATGATAAGGGTGTCAAGTGCTTTACCCATATATACCATTAACTACATATTTATACTTGGCCAAAAAACCAAGCTATTTTCCCCCTTGGTTATGAAATCCAAGTAGGTAAGCCTTGAGAAGGCAAATATTTAAATATTTTTCTTAATGTTAAGTGGTATGGTAGTGTGTGCACAAGAGTAAAATAGTGTAACTAAAATGTTAATCTAAAAAACCACCTATTTAGATTATGTGAGTTAATCTAACCATTTAAAAAACTAAAAAGGAAATTTGAATTAATTAATATCAAATAAATATTAATTATTTGATTAATAATAATATTGATTCATTTTAGTCAAGTACACAATATGCAAAAAATACATAATAGATTCAATTGGGTCACTTTTTTTCTATAGAAGCAAGGTCTTTAAGAACAAAGATGAATATATCGACTATGTCTCTTAGATAGAAAGAAGACTACAAAACTAATCTAACAAGGTCAACCTAGTTAGATATAGGTTTGTAGTTTTAAAGACTACAAAATTATGAAAAAAACAAAATTTAAGGAAGAGATCAAATGATAGAGAGAGGAAAAAAGAAACCTGGTGGGCTTGAAGATGATTTAGATTGCAAATTTGTATGATGTAATGTTTTAGTTACTGCTTTCAAATTCTGTAAAATAGGTTGATTAGTTCAACTAAGTTCTATAAAACCCTCCATGTTGAAGAAGAAATAATGAACATAATCGACATGTTCGATAGTGTTTATTGGCATGTATGCTAATAGAAGAAATTAGTAGACAGAGTTGACCTATTCAATGATGTATGCTAATCTAGAACTAGAGAAGAATATTATGTTAAACTGTCCAATCCAATCACTTATAGTTGATGAAGATATTGCATAGATGAAACATAGTCATTTTGAAGCAGCTATGTGTTAAACCTACACACATAAAGTTAAAACTATATTGACTAGTTCGATATAGTAATGTAAATATGGAAAAAATAATAAAATGATAAAAATGATGGCATGAAATAAAAATTACAAGGGTTAGATTCACATTAGGGTCACCAAAATGTACGTAAAGGGAAATACAACTAACATATAAATAAATACTATCTCAGAGAAGATAAATGCTACTAACACTTTAGATAATTTATACATTAGATATTCGAGGTCATGACCAAGAAGGATCTACTATACCTATCCATGGGATCTCTTACAATAATAATATCACTAGGGAGGGTTCCAAAGCCTACAATAAGCAAAACTATACATTAACCATATCTAGGGCCTATGTTTTTATATTTAATAAATTAACAAGTAAATTAAATTATAATTTAGTGCTCACTAATGTTTGTGGCACAAAGTGCAGGTAATAAACATTAAAATTAAACACACATATAAAACATATATTTACATCAATGTATACATAATCCTAATGTATGAGAGAAAAATACAAATGCATATCCATCTACTCTTATAAAGGAGAATTTTTTTTAGTAATACTTACCTTTGAAGACAAACCCATCGAGCCTCAATCTCTCCCTTGGACAAGGTTCTTCACTAGAGGTTGTTGCAGTATATAAAGATAAATCAAATCTAGGCTACACAACTTATTATTATTATTATTATTATTATTATTATTATTATTATTATTATTATTATTATTATTATTATTATTATTATTATTATTATTATTATTATTATTATAGAACATTGAATAACCAAATGGGAGCTGAAACCTATAACACAAAAGATAGGAATAAATGCAAATTTAAGAATAGAAGCACCTTGCATTCCCTCACCTTCAAGCTATTAATTTTATCATTCTATATGCAAAATTGTACCCATTTTTTATGTAGAAAAAAATTAATCAATTATGAATGATCAAATCAAATATAGTACTAGTGATGGCAATGTAATGAAGGAAAGAGAGAGTATGTTTTATACTACTAGAACCTAAAACAATAAAGCAAATTAATGATATTCTAAAATATTTATGAAGTAGAACCCACACAAACCAAACAAAAGTACTATGTGATTTATTTACCACTTTATGAAGAAAAAATATTTTGTTTTATTAAATGATTCAATAATAAGCAACACCGAATGATAATTTGTGTTCCACCTTGAGAAATAAAAATACTAAATTGGATACACATGATTAGAAAAATGAGATGATATTGTTGAATAATTCGATGCACAATACATAAGAAAACTATGTATAAATACTTGAAATTATTTACACTCATTTATTGTTTGGCATATTAATATTTCTTAAAGGATGTAAATTTGACATCAATTCTAAAAGTGTTTGAATAAAATATTTAAACATGAAAGTACAAACCAAACAATATAATTTTTTTTATGTATATCCCAATGTCACTAAAAAAATAAAACATAAGATGTCATTTGAATTTGGACTTATTCTAATGTAAATAAATTGATATTTTAAAGTCATTTTACAATTTTCTTTCCATTTCAACTCTAATTACCAGTTCCTCACCATTCCAACTGTAATAACCTTTCTTACATACACTGTTAATGAATTAATTCCACCTTGTATCACATTTATACATGAGGGTCCACTTGGATACATGCTACCAATTTCCAAGACACTCTGATAAATAATAGTGTTAAACATCATCTTCATTTTTTTAATTAAATTTCCTTTCACAACAACAAATGAAAATGTGAAATAGACTTATTTGATGATCACAATCTAGTTTTAATTTGCATTTTGACCACATAATAGTTAAGGATTACCCATTGCACACATAAATTAAATCATAATTATCTACATTACTTATAAGAAACACTATTTAGAATGTCATTAGATAAAACAAATATCAAAAAATTATATGTAAATAAATAATAGTTTAATAATAAAATTTATGAATGTTATAATTGATTAAGTCATTAGTGAACAACTAAAAAATTAGATGTATCATATTGTGGAATTTAAAAAGATTCTAATTCTATCTAAATATTCCATATTGATTATTAAAACATTATATTCTTACACCTTTACCTACTCTTCTTGGCTCTAGAGTCTCCTAATGGCCACTAAAGACAATGTAATATATGAAATTCAAAATTTGAATTGTTTTGTAATCCATTAGAGCTAGGCACACATAGGCACATGGGACTCAAGAAAATGAAAATATTAAAATTCTTGAGAAAGGACTAAAATAACAAGGAAAGATGCTCAAGGAAGTTCATAAAGTAAAGCATAAGCAAATAGTGTAAACATGTCATAATATCACATACATACATGTGTTATGAAAAGTATATCAAGTGTATAGATTACCAAATGCCCTGTGTAGGATATAATCATGGATAATAGGCATATGTAAGTACATATGTCACATCCAACCTGATAATGTAGATTGATCATCAAATCATATAACATGTGTGTATCAAGATTAAAGAAGCAGTTTCCCCCACTATCCATATGACATGATTTTAAGGAAGGCCTCACATCCAAAATAGGAATGTATCATTTTTTTGTGTATGCATGTATCACACTCAAGTAGAAATGTGACACATATGTGTATGTAAGAGTAATTGAGTAGGTTGTCCATCAAAATGGAAGTAACACATGGATTCCGAGTCAATAGAATATGAAAGTGCCAAAAATGTTTTTGGACTTTTGTATTTTTTTTAATAGGAAAGATAATCATATGATGTTATCCAATGGATGTCCATAGTTATTCCCCCATTGTGAATCTGGTGTAATACCTAAGTTACATTGTTGAGGAGTATGAGTATGTGTAATATTTGTCACTATGGCATTAATGGTGATTTACTATATAAAATAATACTATGTGGTCATGAATAAATAATAGACATAATAAGGAAAGGGGTTTTTGGAACCCATCATTGTGTGTTATGTGGTTTATTTTCCATATCAATAATATGTTAATTTTGAGGTGCTTTAGATATCTAGTGTTGGTGTGTAGTAGAGGATAAAAATTCCATGAAATCCACTGTATGTATTTAATATAATGGCCTCAAAATTATTGGCCACCTAGTAAAGGATATGGCTTGTTACATACTCTTTTATGGTGAATTAACCTTAGTAGGTTTGATGGCTAGTTATCTAGGTATAATTTTCTTTTGTTCAAGAGGATGCTCATATCAAATTATTAAAATTGTAATTAACCAATTGGTATGAATATATTTAACACATCCATGTAATATACAAGGTATTGATCAAAGAATATGTATCCAAGTTCTTCAAAATAACACATCAAAGATGATTGTGTAAGGGATAACTAAAAAGGTAGTAACCACATTTGTGAGGCCAACCTATAAAGGTAAATTAATCTCAACAAGAACCTTCAAATGCTCTAATTAATCTGGTATATGGGTGTAAATAATTATGAGCATAACCCAAGTGTGAAATTAATATCATGGTGCAAAAAATTTCACTTGCACCATTATCAATCATAACACTACATATGGGGTGTTTATTAGGATATGATCTAATGAACAAAGAATTAATATCAAAGAAATCATCCTTAATTTGATTGTCATAAAAATAAATAGAATGTCCCTAAACCATGGGAGGTATATGTCACATGTAAGTACCAATAACAAATTATAGTGTGTGTCCATAATTTGAGGGAGGAGGATGTGCATTATCTTCCATTTAGACTTCTGGTTCCTTACTAGAATGGTCTTTCAAAATATTTTTAATTTTTTTTGTTTATGGTGATCTCTAGCTTGTGAACATGATTCCTTTGCAAGATTCTCAAATATATTTATTTGGTCATTGATACAACCTTGTATCTTGTGTTTTAAGGTAAAAAATATTCTTATAGAATGTCCTAGTCCCTGATGATAATCATAATAATCATTTTTATCAAATCCTTTCGATAGAGGTTGAATCATATCAACCTAGATAGGATGACAGAGAGATATATGATAACACTCTAATAATCATGGGAGTAATGAAGTTAGGGACTTACATAAATGTGTAAATTTTCTCCTTGGTTAATTATATAATACAAACTAATTAGGATACTATGAAAATGTGTTCAAAATTGTGGGCGTTTACTTTTTAGGCTCAGGAGGCTTTACCTTATAACTTAGTTTAATTATGAATTTGGTACTAGATATAGATTCATATAATGGATTATTTTACACACTTGAGCTTATTCAATGACATAAGATTCATATCATGATCCCATACAACATGGCATAAGTCATCGAAAGATTTGAACTTATTAAAAATAATAGATTCATGTAAAAGAGTAAGAAAACTTTGCTTGAATATGTCTTGCAAATCTTTATCTAAAATAAGATTGGTCATTTTGGCTATAAATTTCTTATAAATAAAGACATATTCATTGATAGGGCCATTGGTTATTTATTTTATTTTTGAAATTTTGAGATAAGAAACCTTTTCAAAAATGCTAATGGAAAAGTGTGCTAAGAACTAGTCCACATGAGGTTCGAATGCTTTGATACAATGGAGAGGTAGTCTTTGAGACTTCTTGGAATAAATTGGTCAAAATTTTATCATTATAATAATATTAAAAGCATGCTACATAAAATATTTGACTATGTTGTTTAGGATCACCTTTTCCATCATATAATGTGAACGTAGAGGAAATAAATCCAGTTCAAAAGGGGTGTAAATATATTTAGTGTAAGAGGGTTATGCAACACATCTTAAAAATATATGGCATGAGGGGATTTTAAAGAATTTTTTTCAAAACTTGTAATCTTATCTTCCAAGTTATTTATAATGTGAATAAATTATTGAACTATAGGTCTAGTGGGATTTAGATTAGAAAGTTTAGTAGACACCAACGTGGCTGAAAACATATTTTTAGTAGTAATAGGCATGGAAACTAATATTTATTTTGAAATAATGGATAATTATATGATATATGTATCAATAGTAATTTTAGGGAACAAAGGTTTAAACATATAATCAATGCCCACATTATATGTATATCAATTGATAAGTGTAGGTTGAGTTAGAGTACCTTATACGAGTTTACCATTATTGGGTGTGATAGCCTTAATTTTATCTTATTTACTTATTTTATCTCTTGTAACATAAAAAATTTCATATATTAATGCCTTGTTGTTAATGAGATTAACAATTAATGCCTCTTTATCTTGTATTTGAAATCAATTATTTTCCACTAACATTTTCGTTTGCTTCATAAATGAAAAATTTAAATTTAGAACAAAGTATAGTAATAAAAAAACCTTTATTTGTCCTAGGGTTTTATGTTCAAATATTTGGCTAACCAAGTGTTTAACCCTAAAATGTGGATGTAGATTGGTTTTATATAGATTTTCATTAAATGGTTATATATAAATGAAATGACATAATGGTGATAATTAGATATATAAGAAGCTAATTAGATGTTAAACTCATATATAAGCATACATTAAATCTATTATGCTTAGAAAATATAAATATCAAATGTACAACTATTATAAATATAAAATGACAAAGAAGTGAAGTACTTAGCTTATTATAATGTTCATGGAGTTCTAGATATAGATCAAGTTGAAATCAGGTAGGAAGGATATCCTAAAATAGTTGTTAGATTCTCATTTTGATGCCTCTAGCTCTCTATATAGAAATGTCATCTTGGAACTATTGTGTTGATGCTAATATCTAGGTTTCATGCTAGTGTCCTATACAAAATATATATTGAAACATGATGTAATCACTAGGATGATTTTGGGTTATGCTTTATTTTCATTATGGTGCATTCATATCTAGGTCATGGAGTATCACTGCTTGTGAAATGGCAAAACCATGTCTTTCCATCTTCAATATGGCCTTGGGAAAAAATGGGTTAATGGTAATATGATGTCGAGATAACTATGATGATCCCTCTATCAAGGGACACTACCTATATATATAATACTATAACTAGGGACTTAGAATGTTGTAATTATTTTTTGTGTTGGCCTCTGTGTGAATCATGCAATATGATTAAAGCTACTACATTAATGACCTATATTGTAAATTGGGAAATTAGGCTCTTGGGATACTCTTTTAGTACTCTTTGGCCTTCTTTTATGTAGTTGTAACATTTTCTAGGTGAGAAATGAATCCAAGTTTTTTTTATATTTATATGAATCTCTTTAGAGTAATAAATTTCAATAAATCACTTAGGCCAACCATTAGGATACATTTGATTTTTAAATTAGATGACTTTAGTGTATTGGACACTTACATCTAGACATGACACTAGCATCGATGCTACTATTTGACCTAGACATTAGTGTTTATGGAGTAATATAATAGGTATAGGTTCAAACCTTGTAAATATGGAATATGAGTACATTTTAAGCATTGTTGGTAACATATAAGACTTGGGTCATCAATATAATAATTTTTAGACTAAGAGACATATGATAAGAGGCATAAGGTAATAACATATGTAGGACTTGTGGAAGTAGGAAAGTTAGATAATTGAGAAGAATAACCAAGGTTTGAGTTTTCCAAGTGTTAAAGCCTTGGGTTCTATATAATCATAAATATCATCTATAAATATAACTATATAATCTATGTATGAATAATGTAGAATATAATAGTAGCATATATAATTTTATATGTTAATGAATATCAAAATATGTGATCATAAAAGGCCCTAAGATACATGATATATATCATGGAAATGTCTAAAAATTAATAA
This sequence comes from Torreya grandis, assembly GCA_037957365.1. NCBI lineage: Eukaryota > Viridiplantae > Streptophyta > Pinopsida > Cupressales > Taxaceae > Torreya > Torreya grandis. The sequence continues at coordinate 5,980,108 of JARHVA010000135.1, forward strand.
TACAATGTCAACAAAAATAAATCACACATACAAGAACACTTAGTGTCGCGCAAAATGGGTCCAAGTAGATGAAAAACAAGGGGCATATTTAAATATCACACACTCTAAGGAATGACATATTAAAATGTCCATATAAAAAATAAATAAACATTTAGTTCCATAGGGACCAAAAAGAAAGAACCATATTCAAATGTTCCACAACAAAGACAATAAGAAAAAATTAAAATACACTCAAGGAAGTGAGAATGTTAATAAATTAAGTATAAGTGATCGACACAAACATATCATACTAGTATGTGCATATATGTGTTATAAAAAAATGCCATTTAACATAGAATATTATGTATACTATGAAATATGTAAACATGAGTATAGGAATGTGTAAGCATTAAGATATAAGATCAACATGGTAATGTATAAATAATAGTGAATAATATACCCTGTATCAATTATGATCAAGGAAGCAAATGCCCTTGACATAGTATACCACACAGGGAGATGAGTGGTCTAAAATTTATATGTCCATGTATTATGGGTTTGATATATGCCTATATCAAACTCAATTACAAGTGAAATATATATATATATATATATATATATATATATATATATATATATATATATATATATATATATATATATATATATATATATATATATATATATATATATATATATATATATAAAATATATATATATATATATATATATATATATATATATGTTTATATAAAAAATGATATGTTATCTATGAGCATAAATCAGACAATATAGATTTCAAGGAGCTAATAAACATCTAAAAGCTGAATATTTTTGTATTTTTGAATTTATTTCAAGGTTTTTGCATTTCATAGAATATTTGAATATTTTGAATTTTTTTTTTTAATTTTTATAATTAAAAATGGCCTAACCTATGATCCCATCTAAGGGATGGTTAGAGGTAGCTCCAAACTTAGAATATGGTACATAAAACTGGTGATACTACTAAAGAACATGTGTAGATGTCATATCTGGAACTATAAAATATGTGAAACTATATGAATGTCTTATAGGAATATATGACCATTAAGAGGTAATAAAATTAGTGGGATTCAAAGATCCTATTTTTATGACCTTATGGTTTCCTCTGTGTAAGTGTAGTTTGAAAATGTTTATGTGATCTTAATAACTAGGTCACTTGGTAGGTGTAGATGAGAATTATGTGGTATACATTATGTATCTCATAGAAATGGTATTTCATGTTTGGGAGGCATAAAAAAGGTGAATTCATATTTATTACCCTTTTAATAATTATTAACCTTATTAGGTTGTATAAGTATCTATCTAGGAATAAACTTATCAGGTTCAATAGGATGTTCATATGGAATTTCAAAAACTATTAGTAGCTTGTTGGTATGAATGTATTTAATACACCCATAGACTTTGAAAGGTAATATGTAGAGTTTATGTATCAAAGGCCATCCCAATAAAATATTAAATAATATCATATATGATATACATAAAAATGTAGTAACCACATGTATTAGACTAACTTGTAAAGTTAAATCTATCTCACCAATAACATTTTGTGAGGTCCCATCAAATGATCTGATTATTTTGTTTTAAGGGTATAAATGTCAATTTGTTTATGTCAAATATTTAATTAACTTACATACATTCTCACTATCACCATTATCAAGCATAATATTATGTATACGCTGATGATGAAGGTATAATCAACTAAATAATTAATGAAAATCAAAGTCATCGTCTACAATTTCACTTTCATCAAATGTAATAGAAGGTATCTAAAAATAAGATGTATTGTACATATGTAAGTGATAATAATCCAATATAATTGGTGTCCATAATTTTATGGAGGAGGATGTGTATTATATGCCATTCTCACTTCTGGATCTTTCTTAGAATGATTTTGCAATAGATTGTTAAATATATTCTATTTTTGGTAGTCACTAGGTTGTGAAACTAAATCCTTTGCAAGACCATCAATGGTAATCTATTGGTTATTAATAATATCTTGTATATTAGGTTTTAAAGTATAGCATATGTTTTTATAATGCATAGGGCCTTGACAATAGTCACAATATGAATTAACATCATATTTTTTTGGTATAGGTTGATTCATATCAACCTCTATGGGAGGAAGGAGAGATAACAAAAGACACTCCAAAATATTATTAATTATTGAAGATGGTGACTCAAGTAATCATGTAAATTGTGTTATAGGCTAATTATATAAGATGAGATGATAATTTATTATGACACTTCATTAGCCATTTTTGTTGCTTCCTTTTTATGTTCTATAGGTTTAATATTATATCTTGGTTTGATATGAAACTTGGTAGTAGATGTATTTTGTGTATTTTTTATATAATTAATCTTGTTTAAGGAAATAATTTTCATTTTATGATCTCAAAATTATGACATAAGTAATCAAAATATTTTCACTTTTTGAAAATAATGGACTCATGTAATAAGGCAAGAAATATTTTCTTAAATATGACTTGAAGATCATTATTTGTCACCAATTTTTTCATTTGGTCTATCGTTGTTTTATATCTCAAAACATATCCATTGATAGGTTCATTGGTTCCTTGTTTGATCTTAGCAATTTGTACATATTACATTTTTTCAATGATGGTGATAGAGAAATGTGATATAAACTGATCTACTAAGGGTTTCAATTCTTTCATAGATTGGGATAGTAAATAAGAGAACCATATTAAAGTATATTCCTTTATGCTCCTTCGAAATAATTTGGTCAAATATTTATCATTGGAGGAATAATTAGGACATGATGCCTAGAAAAATTACAAATGTTTTTTAGGGTCACTCTTTTTAACACAAAATATGAAATTTGGTGTAAAAAAACTAATTGACGAAGGGTGAAAAATATTTTAGGTAAACTAAGATTATGTAGTACATGTTATGAGTCAATATCATGATTTGATTTCAAAACATCATATGGTAACCTTAGCTTAATTTTTTTGATAACATGGAGAAGATTTTATATAGTGAACAAGTTGGGATTTATATTTGAGATATGAGAATCCACCAAAGTGGATGAAGACCCATTTTTTTTCCATTCAGTCATTGATATCGATAATTAAGTTGCAATATTAATTATTTATATAGATGATTTATCAAAAGTTGTACTAGTTAAGGGCTCACCATTAATGGATGTGGTGTACTAGACTTAGCATGTTTATTGGTTTCTTCATCTATAACATGTAAAAAACCATTAATTAAGTCTTTATTTGTATTATGATGATTGACTAAAGATTATTTATCTTCCATTTCAAAATTATTTTTCCTAACATTGTTCATGTTTAAAAAATGCAAATAAAGGTGCCAAAGGAAATGGAAAAGTTTAGATCTAAAAATTACTTAAATAAAACATTGTAGAAGACTAAAAAACCTTACAAAAATATATGAGTTGTATGAGAAGATATAGAGTTCAAGTTAACCAAATGTTTAACCCTTTTTTAATATATTTTTAAATTTAGGGTTAAATGGGTAGAATAGACCATACACAAGGGTGAATAAAACTATTGTAGAGTATTTTAGTCAATAGAATACTCATATGAATGAATATTCTAAATATTAATGTTATGATGAATATACAAAGTATGATCACAACAATATTTTCTTTGCATAATCACAAATAAGATATAATACTTAGCTTTCTAAAATTGTGTAGGTAATTTTGAGAAGTTCAAAGGTGGAAATAGGTAGGGACAACATTAGGATCCAATCATCAAATTTTTAAAATAGTATTTATGGAGGCCTAGACACTTGTGTCAACACGTGTCTTGATCCCAACATAAATATCCATTATGGAATAGTCACTATATTTTGGAACAACCAACTAAATCCTTCTAGATTTTTATCCCCTTTCTATTAATATATTTTATTCACATGCATAAGTTGTCAATGATTATTTATGATTTAATCCCTACCTCTTAAACTTAGGTCTTTGAACCTTACCAAGAATGGGATAGTGGATACAATTGTATATCTAACTTCAAGGATTCCACTATTAAGAGTGATACCTACATAGTCAATAATCTAAGGAGGGCCTCATACATATGTTTTTATTCCCTAGGTTTTCATTTATGTATGAAAAAGGGTACAATATACTATATTTAAGGGCATGCAATGACATAACTTGTAACATGATAAATATTTCTCATGGGTTATTCTTTGAGAGCTTTAGACATGTAATATAACTTCTCCTATGATTGATATGAAATTAAGGAACAATAGTGGAACAAACCTTAGTTATACAATTGATTGATTGATCTTGAATAGGTGCTTGATTTTTATTTGATATATAGATAATGTGTTGGCTTTGATTTATATTTATACCACACATTTTAAAAATATCTCATGGTAGGGTTAAATTATAAAAATGGGTTAACCAATAGGATTTGATAGATTTAAAATTTGGATGACTTTTTAGGAGTAGATATGTGATAAAAATTTGGACACTTGCATCGATATAAGTGTCTCTATGTGCAACACAAGTGTCCAACATGATAGACAAACTACTAAGGATATGAAATGACAATGAAGGATATATATATATATATATATATATATATATATATATATATATATATATATATATATATATATATATATATATATATATATATATATATATATTTTAGGAGTAGATATGTGATAAAAATTTGGACACTTGCATCAATATAAGTGTCTCTATGTGTAACACAAGTGTCCAACATGATAGACAAACTACTAAGGATATGAAATGACAATGAAGGATATATATATATATATATATAGACACACACACACACACACACACACACACACACACACACACACACACACATACATACATAAAATAGGTTATTTTTTTTTTTTGTACATTATAATATATTTAACTTACCATAATTGATAGGTTTAGGGCATAAGATAAATAGTTGGTATAGTAAGTTGACAAATGCAAGCCTTTCAACAACATGGAGGTCTATAACGGAAGCATAAAATATGTATTTGTCAAGTATACATGGTTGAGATGCTATAAAAATTATATTTGAGTATATACAATAAATAATCATGAAAATTATATCTTATCCCACCTTTTTGATTAGTTATAGAGTTTTACGAATATTCATGGAGCCAAAAATTTAAATACAAAATAGGAAAATATTGCATATAAGTGCTATGTTATTTATATTTTTGTTTTTTTTATCACAGTAACATTTTAAAAAGACATACTTAATTTGTAGAGAAATTAAGGCCCATTAAGGAAAGAAAAAAAAAAAAAAATTTAAGATTTAATGTGGATAAAGAACTATTTATCCCTACCCACCTTCATATATCCCTCCCCCTAAAACACTATAATAGACATGCTCATCTCATTAATTGTTGTTGTTTTTGTTGTTTCATCATAACACAACATTGAATGACTAAATGTAACCCAAAACCTATAACACAAAGGATAGGAAGAAATATAAGCTTCACAATAAAATCACCTTGTATTCCATTACCTTCAAGCAATTACTTTTATTATTCTAAAGGGAAAAATCTACCCATGTTGTGTATAAAAAATTTAAACAATTATGGAAGAGAAAATGAAATATAATACAAATAATGACACTGCAATGAAGGAAGGAAAGTATGCCTTTTAAGAAACTATAACCTACAACTATAAAGCATGCCAATGAAACTCTAAAATATTTTTCAAATAGAACCCACACAAACCAAAAGAGAAAATACTATGTAATTTCTTGACCACTTTCTGAGGAAATATTCTTTTATTTCATTAGACCATTCGATAATAAGAAACACCGAATGATAATTTTATTTCATTAGACCGTTTGATAGTAAACTATGTGTAAATACTTGCAATTATTTACACTCATTTTTGTTTGGCATATTAATATTTTTAAAAGGAGGTAAAAACCACATCAATGCTAAAAATCTCTTTGCATAAAATATTTGAAAATGAAAATAGAAACTAGATTTTTTTTTTTTTTTTTAAATGTCTATCTTAATGCAACTAAACAAAATGAAATATAAAATATTATCTATGTTTGTACTTCATCCAATGTAACGAAATTGATATTTTAGAGGTATTTTAAAATTTCCTCACCATTCCAATTCTAATTTTTAATATTTCATCATTCCAATTCTAATTACTAATTCCTCACCATTCCAACACTAATAACCTTTCTTATATATATTTTTCATGAATTAATCCCATCTTATAATAATTAATATAGATTTAATGGGTGACTTAGATACATGGTACCAGTTACTAACACTCTTGGATCAATAATAATGTTCAATATCACTTAGTTGATATAAATAAAATTTACATGTAGAACAACAATTCAAAATATGAAATCTATTTATGTAATGCTTGCAATTTGATTTTAATTTAAGTTTTGGCCATATAATACTTAAATATTGCCTATTTTACATACAACTTAAATCATAATTATCAACATTACTTATTAAAAATATTGTTTGAAATGGCATTAAAAATGCACACACACACACACACACATTCATTTTTAATGGCATTTCAAACAATATTTTTAATAAGTAATGTCGATAATTATGATTTACACATAAATTAAATCATAATTATCGACATTACTTATTAAAAATATTGTTTGAAATGCCATTAAAAATGAACACACACACACACACACATATGTATATGTATATGTATATATGTATATATGTGTGATATATATATGTATGTATGTATATATATATATATATATATATATATATATATATATATATATATATATATATATATATATATATATATATATATATGTATATATATACACACATATACATACACACACACACACACACACACACACACACACACACACACACACACACACACACACACACACACATATACATACATACATACATACATACATATATGTATATGTATGTGTATGTGTATGTATGTGTACATATACACATACATATACATATACACATATGTACATATGTACATATGTATGTATATGTATATGTATATGTACATATGTATGTATGTATACACATACACACACACACACACACACACACACACCAAAAGAGAAAATATTATGTAATTTCTTGACCACTTTCTGAGGAAATATTATTTTATTTCATTAGACTATTCGATAATAAGAAACACCGAATGACACACACACACACACACACACACACACACACACACACACACACACACACACACACACACACCAAAAGAGAAAATACTATGTAATTTCTTGACCACTATCTGAGGAAATATTCTTTTATTTCATTAGACTATTCGATAATAAGAAACACCGAATGATAATTTTATTTAATTAGACCGTTTGGTAGTAAACTATGTGTAAATACTTGCAATTATTTACACTCATTTTTGTTTGGCATATTAATATTTTTAAAAGGAGGTAAAAACCACATCAATGCTAAAAATCTCTTGCATAAAATATTTGAAAATGAAAATAGAAACTAGACAATATATATATTTTTTATGTCTATCTTAATGTAACTAAACAAAATGAAATATAAAATATTATCCATGTTTGTACTTTGCCCAATGTAATGAAATTGATATTTTAGAGGTATTTTACAATTTCCTGAGCATTCCAATTCTAATTTTTAATATTTCATCATTCCAATTCTAATTACTAATTCCTCACCATTCCAGTGCTAATAACCTTTCTTATATATATTTTTCATGAATAAATCCCATCTTATAATAATTAATATAGATTTAATGGGTGACTTAGATACATGGGTACTAGTTACTAACACTCTCGGATCAATAATAATGTTCAATATCACTTAGTTGATATAAATAAAATTTCCTTGTAGAATAACAATTCAAAATATGAAATCTATTTATGTAATGCTTGAAATCTGATTATAATTTATGTTTTGGCTATATAATACTTAAATATTTCTTATTTTACATACAAATTAAATCATAATTATCGACATTACTTATTAAAAATATTGTTTGAAATGCCATTAAAAATGCACACACACCCAAAAAAATAAAAATAAATAAATAAATAAATAAATGTGAATAATTGATTAATTCATTAGTGCAAAACTAAAAATGACATTTGAATTATATATTGGACTTTAAAAGGGTTTTGATTCTACCTCTCTTGACATATGTTTTTAAGCCTCTATAATGAAATAAAAATAAAAGAAAGAAGATGAAGAAAAACCACCTCCAAATGGAATTAAAAAAAAAAAGATAAAATATAAAAAGAAAAAGAATAATTATATTCTATGCAAAATGATGTTTCACAACATGATCTTCTATTAAACCAGTGTGTGATTTAGGGACGAGTGTATGTTAGTTTGCTACTATCACAACGAGTTATATAAAAACTTTATAATGTTCTATTTAAATCATCAACTTGTACAAGAATGTTTGCTTATTTCAATACTTCAACAACCCTAACTATTAAACTTCAACTAAACCAAAGAAACCTAATTCCATTTCATTTCTCTATTTTATCTCAACCAAAAAAACAAGTTATCTGTCCATTTATTTACAAACCACCTCAAGTATGTTTGATAATTCATTTCTTTTTCACTCTAATTCTTTCTTTTAGATTGATGCTAGAGCTTTATGGGTCCCTGGCCCTTTTAAAATAAAATATAAAAAAAAGTTGGTTTGGATTGACATTTGAAAATTTTAAGACATTTTGACCATACCAAACACACAAAATTTGTCCATATATTTGGAAAAAACCTTCCTCACTACCATATAGTCACCATTATAACTACATATTCCAAAACACTATCCAATGGTCACCAAAGAAAACCATATAAATAAAACCTATTCCAAGATGACTAACTCAACCATTTTACCATAATTTATAGGAATTCATTTGTTGCTATTAATTTTGATAGCTTATTTAAATTAGTTGAATTTACCTCCTGCTTCTTCACTTTAGAGACTGAACCAACTGTCACTACCTCATTCCCTGTCATTACTCTAATTTCCTCTTGCAGATGTGAGAAAATTGTACTCCTCTAAGTGCTACTAGGGTCCTTTAGAATCTTAATTTTTCCTTTCCACCAAGGGGGTGCCTTAAATACACCCTATCAAATCCATTGTCTAACCATTTGATCACCTTTACATGCTCAATCTTCCTTCTCTATGCCCTCTATTCCTCCATACACAGAATTGGTTACAATAGTTCTTGAATTTTGGGCACAATAATGCCCCTGTTACCTTCAAATTTATGCTCTCCTGAGCAAGCCTCATCAAATTTATGAGTGAAATTCACCAATGCCAAAAATATTGTTTTCAAATCATAGAAAAAAGACAAAGGGATAAATCCCAGATTATCCTTGCTAGAGAAAGGAAGAATGGGAGGGTATTAATATCTAAAATTAAACTTGCCCTATATTTAGGATATACAAAGAATTTGATATATTTCATCACCAAGTAGGGATTAATTGAAAATAGAAATACCAAGTTAGAGTTTACTCTCACCCATCTGCATGATACCAAATATTTCACCCATAAAACATGCTCTATGGCTTCTACAACCACCAACAAAGGAATCTAAAAAATGTTAAAGAGGTGTGTCATAGAAACCATACCATAAAAACCCATATATTGGTTTTTAAATTTGCCAAAGATCATCGACCAACCCATGGATTCTATATAAAGTTGATCCATCTTTATAACTCAAAATGGATTATGTCCCCAAAGCTAGTTGCCAAAACCATATAGAAATTTTGTGTGTATCATTTTGCTTGTAACAATCTAGATCAATAAATTTACATGAATGAAATATTTTTGAGGTAATAATGAAACATTCAAGGCATGCCCACCACCTTAAAATTAAATATATCACCCATCATCAAAACCAAACATAATAGAGATCATGGACACATCAGTTTAATAATAACAGGGATATCACCTTTTACTAAAAAGGATTAAAAAAATACTTATATTTTTATTAAAAAAAAAAAATTACAAAAAAGCTAATTAAATCTCAAATATAAATTTGATCTAAGCGCCTAAAATATTCCCAACATGTTATTACATTATCCATCCTCACATCGATGGTTTGATCAATCCCTACATTGGCAAGGAAATATGCCACTTTATTGCTTTCTTGAAAGCAATGGGAGTAAATCTAGTCTTCAAACTATTTCAATTTTGGCTAGATTCTATTTAAAATATTCACAATTTTTTAAGATTTATCCCTTTGAACATTCAAATCTTGGATCACTACTTGTGATTCACCTTCAATCTCCATCAAGGAGATACCAAACTCTAAAGCCATGTCCATGCCAACTACTAGTGCCTGGGCCTCAGATTCATTATTAATTCCATCTGAAAGCTTTAAAGACAATGTTCTTATTAGAGAACCACTTCAATTATTTATCACACAATCTACCCTAGAATCCTTGGGATTTCCTCTGCAAGCATCATTAATGTTCAGTTTAAACCAACTAGGTTGAGGAGGATTCTAGACTACCTCCTTTTTGCTTCTCTTATCTATCTTATTTACCATTGACCCATTAATGACATTTTACTCTAATTCTTTACTTGTATATCATCCACTATTTTAACTGTAATTTATAATTATTTTCTAGTTATTAAGGTGCCACAATAGAGTTGGTTTCATCTACTTCCTGCATAATGGCATGCGAGTTTCTTACATTTTTTTATGAGATATATGTTTTTTGGTGCATTTTTAATTTACATATAAGGTTCATTATTTTCTTTTTTTCCTAATTTCCTATTAGTTATAAGTTTTTTAAATGTGCATTCTAATTTTAATAGACTCATGCATTTTCTCTTTACACTCCTTTTTCTTATAAATACAAGTTTTATTTTTTTACTCGGTATGTTTTTTAAGAAGACTTTTACTTATTTTTAATTTTTTTAAAAAATTAACTTTATTTTTCAATTGTAATCACTTAATTGAATTTTAAAAATTATAGATATTAACACATTTGAGAAACATTTCTATTCATTTAATGTATATAATGTACCATAAGTAAATAATTTAATAATTTGTTGGTAGTAGAAATTATAATAAGTTAGTAAAAAAATTAATTTTTAAGATCCACTCAAATAGGTAACATATACCAATTTAAATAGACAATATAATATAAAAAAGAGGTCCTCTATCTACACTATCATATTATATGATAAATATTCAATTATCTTGCAAATCATCTTGATTGAATCTAAGATCATAAATAAATTTATGATACACAAATTTACATTTTAAATATTATTCTATTTTTTAATTTTTATTTATGAAAAGATTTATATAAAATATAAATTTTATCAAAGACAATTTAGATGTAAGCCTTCATGCTCTTCCTTTAGTCAATTATTTTTAAAATTAAATAAATAAAATAAAAATAAAAGCATTATCAATTGGCTTAGCTCCATATTCCAATCAAATGTTGTTTTTTTATTTTTCTACTATCATGTTGATATTTATCTTGTTAATTAGTTTACTATTATATTTTGGAAATACATTTTTGACAATATTCAAATTTTGATTCAAAGGATGTGTTAATTGATTGAAATTGATAACAAATCATTTTGATTAAATCTTATTTCATTGAATAATGTTTTGGATACTATATTTTAATTTTTTGCATAGATTTAAAGAGTGTATGTGGATTCTGTGATAATTAAAAAATCCAAACATCAAATATTAATTTTAGGAAAATTATTAAAAGATAAAACGTCATTTTTATAAGTAAATTAATCATATTTTATTCATATAATATCTTCAATATTTTTTATAATAAAATAATCACTAAGAAGGTAGTGTATTATGTACACAACTTTTTGGTGAACAAATAATTATTTGTGATGGTCAATCTATGGAATTCAAAATTATATTACGACCATTTCAATGTTGAGATCTGGTATCGCTTTTTCTAATATTAAATCTTATTTTTATAGATTTTTGAAAGCATGGGGAATAAATGTTTTTAAACATAATTTATTTGAACTTGTTTTTTTAAAATTCTTATAGAAAATTTTAAATAAATTATGTATTTCATCAAAAATCCAATTAAAAGTATCCTTAATGATAAAAAATAATATAGTAACAAAGATGATATAGATTTGACTATTTCATGTTTTATAAATGATCTTAATAAATTTGATTTTTAATTTAAATATATATTTTTATTAATAATTTTATTCTTTTATTTTTTATTGATTTAAGAAAATTTAATATGTATAAATTTAATAACAAATTTGATTTGAAAATGAAATAAAAAAAATCACCAAAAATAGTTTTGAAACAATAATTAAATATATATAATAAAAAATAAAACAAATAAAAAAATAAATAAAATAAAATTTCAAACACTTATAAAATATAAAACATATTAGATAATAATTTATTAGTACAAGTAATATATCATAAATTTAATTAAAAAATATCTAATGCCATGTGAGAATAAACACTTAAACATGGAGACAAAGGAAGCTAAGGATAACATGGAAATATGTTGTATATCAAGGAGAATAGATATAATAATTTAGGAGGTAAATATGATGACATTTATATCCTAATATATCATGGAATATTTTACAATTATTATTATAATAGAATTTGTATCTTCATTAATGAATGTGAGCATTATGAATAATTTAAATGTTTTTTTCTATGGTGAATAGTTTTATAATATATGTAAGTATCATAATAAATAATTTATAAAAAATTATGATATTTTCATATCTTTGTGATAATGGGGGATTCATTGATCTCTTACTTTATCTCATGAGAAAATTCAAATTATTTTCTAAAATTTTATTTAAATATATGATTTTTTAATCTTATTAATTTTTTAGTATATATATTAGAATATAAATATATCAAAAAATTTAGGATTATTATCAAGATTATATTTAAATTACATGTGAATATTAATATAATATAAGATGTTTGAATGTGACTAGCTAATATTTAAATTTAAATATTATATTTATATAGATAGATAAATAATATTTTAAATAATGTTGATGTAATGAGATATTTGTTCCATGAAGATGGAACACCAAACACTATTTATGAAGGAATTACATTTTGAGTAGGGTGGAGGCATTATGAAGATTCAATGAAATATGAAAATAAATATTTAAAGACTTTTTTTAGAAGGAGGCATTGTGTGAAATGTTGGATGATAGAGAGAGTTATGTATGATATAAACACAATGAATATGTGGGAAATGAATCTTGTTGATGCCATAAATACCACTGTAGGATGATAATAAAACATTATTAGATTTAATATTAGAGGAGTGTGATCCAGTGATAAAGAAGAATAGTATAGTGAATAATAAATAGTCTTTTTAAATTTGATGATGGTGAATAAATAAGGGATTGAAATAGGTGTGCAAGTCCTGAACAATACATAGACTTATAATTATTTGGAGTCATTTCTTATGTTTGTATTGATTCTCAGAAAGAAAAAAATAACGTAAATGAATTGAGATATGTTAAATAGTTTATCTTAATATGGGAAGTGGTAAAGTGAGTATGACATGAGTACAAAAAAGAAGTCATAATATTACTAATCAAATTGATGAATGTGATTATGGAAGAAATAACTAAAGGGAGTAAATGATGGATTATATTGGTTACTAACACATGCCAATTTTTAAATCCTCACATTATCAAGTAAGGAGGCACAAATATGTATGGATAGGTATGAAGAAAACTATTTAAGTAACTTTCAATGTATCATGGGTGGACCTGTTAATTCTGATATTTTATATAATTGAGATCATGCTTTATTTCAAGTACTCTTTGATTATTTAATATTTTATCATGTTCTAGACACTAAAATATAGTTTATACACATTGTAATGTCAACCTTGAGTTACATTTATCCTACATAATCTATATGTTTTTGTTTATGATGAAGTTCAATTAATATTGTATTTAACCTTATTTCATATAAATAGAATATAATGAGATAGAGTGTAGTAAATATAATTTTAAATATAAAATAGAATAAAATAATTTTTAAAGATAAATAAAAATAATCAAGGCTAAATTATGCAAAAGAGAGATAAACATAGATTTCTGAGTTATGAGTTGACATAACAAGAAAACAAACTACATGAATAGATAGAATACAAAAAAAACCAAAAAACCTTCTAGAAGATGATCCCAAGTGCCCTTAAGGATAACAAATCCTAGTATATGACAAGATATAGTGCCATTATTATCCTTGTTAGTTGATCCTATATTTTTACAAAAAAAGTGAATTTTTTGAAGAATCAATCGTGACAGTGAAAATTAGGTCTTTTTATGTTGATTTCATCTTCAAATTTGTGAAAATACCTATTTTATGCCTTATTAAAGTTTAAAAACCTCACTTTGTGACAAGGATACAAATTATATCAAGAAGTAAATGTTATTAGTCAATGGAGTTGTGATGTATCTTAACACCCCACTATGTTAAGTGTTTCCTACACACTAATATTTAGAATAGGGATCAAACCTCCTTGTAGTTCTCCCACATAAGATATTTGTGAAATTATTCTCCCTTGACTATATGAATGCATCTCAAATATAATTCAATACTTGATCATGTGTGAATAGGGTCAAAATCATTAGATAAGGATAATATTGATTATCGTTACTATCCCTATTGGTTGATTTTGTCCACTAAAACAATGTGCTAGAATTTAGGTGTGCAATATAGAATATAAATTCATAGAGTTGTTTTTATAAATAATAACATGTGTGTGTGTGTGTGTGTGTGTGTGTGTGTGTGTGTGTGTGTGTGTGTGTGTGTGTGTGTGTGTGTGTGTGTGTGTGTGTGTGTGTGTGTGTGTGTGTGTGTGTGTGTGTGTGTGTGTGTGTGTGTGTGTGTGTGACATATGAGGGGTAGAAGATAAAATAGGTCCTCTCTTTATCTTAAGATAGGTCCAAATGATATAATTGGTATTAATGAAATGTATAAGTTAATCAAAGATAAAAATGGATACAATAGGCATGATCAAGTATTGATAAACATATTTAGGTTACTACATCTCCCCCTTAGGCTTAGGATATGTCAAAATGGTGAAATAGGATTTGATTGAATAAATAATTTAAGTATAAAAATGGGTAAAATAGGCATGATCAAGTATTTGTGACCATATTCAAGATACTACACTTGCTCCCCCTCCCCTCCCCCTTTCCCTCTTATATATTGGAAAGATAAAAAATAAATTAAGTAGTTATTGCATTCCATTAAAAAATAAAATTTTAAAACATGAATTTTAAATTTACAAACTTTGTTATAATTTTTACAATTATTTGTAATGAAATTTGTTAGAAGCATAGTCTCGAGTGGAAAAAGTATGTAATTGTCTAAATTTTATCAGCTAAAAAATAAGTGCTCTCATGCTAAATTTTTAATTCCTCATTGTGTTGTGATACTAAAATCCTATGGCACCAAATTATGAAAGAGCAACATGAATTTTTTTTGTGGCATAATTTAAATAAATTTTATGAACTCAAAATGTTAAAAGAAATCCAGCTTTAGCTTATCTTATCATAAATACCAAGAAGATAAAATAATTAGTTTATTTTAAAATGCATAGGTAATTTTGAGAAGTGCACAAGTAGAAATTGGTAGGGACATGATTATGATGAAGTTGTTATATTTTAAAAAAAAATCTAGAGGCCTGCAAACATGCATCAATGCAGGTGTCTTGATCCTAACAAAATTGTCTGGTATAGATATATTTTATTTATGCACACAATCTATCGATGATTGTTTATGAATCAAACCCTATCTCTTCACCTTAGGTCCTTAAACATTACTAAAAATGGGTTTATTGGACTCAAAGTGTTGAGATGACCTCAAGGAACCCTCTATTAATGAGTGTTTCCTACATAAAATAGGTCTTCATATATATATATATATATATATATATATATATATATATATATATATATATATATATATATATATATATATATATATATATATATATATATATTTCTCCTCTAAGTGTTTATTTGTGTGTTCACAAGGGTGAAATATATTATATTCATGGGCATGTAATGATATAACTTGTAACATAGCAAACATTTATCATAAGCTATTATTTGAGTGATTCATACATGTAATATCAATGCACCAATTACTAACATGAAATTAGGGAAAAATATGAATTAGAACTCACTATTTTTAATAGGTGCTTGATTTTTATTTGATATATGAATAATGTGTTGGCTTTGATTTATATTTATACCACACATTTTTTATATATCTAATGGTATGGTTAAATAAAAAATGGGTTGAGCTATAATATTTTAAATATTTCATATTTTGATGAAGTTTTAGGAATTAAAATGTATAAAAATATGAATACATGCATCGATGTAAGTGTCTTTATGTGGGATGCAAGTGTTAGATATGCTAAGAAATATACCGAGAATATGAAATTGACAGTGAAGGATATATAAAGGGTTTTAGACTTTCTATATAGTGCAAGAGATCTAAGTCATCATTAATGATAGGTTTGAACAATAAGATAAATAGTTAGGCATAGAAGATGATGAATGTAAACCTTTTGGAAATAAGGTGTATAAATGAAAAATATGATAAATATTTGTCAAGTATATAAGGATGAGATGCTATATAAATTAAATTTTAGTTTTAAAAATAAATATTCATTAAAATTAAAAAAAATTCCACCTTTTTCATTAGCTATACTATTCTATGAATATTCATGGAGCCAAAAATGTAAAAAAAAAACAAGAAAATATAGCTTATATGTACTATGTTATTTTTATTTTTTCTTGTAGTAATATTTAAAAAAAAAAATAGTTCATTTTTATATAAAGTAAATCCCATTATGGAAAGGAAAAATACAAATAAATGTTAAGATTTAATGTGGATAAATATTTGTTTATCCCTACCCACCTCCGATTCTCCCTCTCCAATAAAACACATTCATATAAATAGTAGTAGTAATTATAATTATTATTTATTTACAACACAACATTTAATACCCAAATGGGACCCAAAACCTATAGCACAAAAGATAGGAAGAAATGCGAATTTCACAAGACAAGCATCCTATATTCCCTAACCTTCAAGTGATTAATTTTATCATTCTAAAAGGAAAATTGTACCTATTTTGTATGTAGAAAAAAAATTAAGCAATTATGAATGAGAAAATAAAATATAGAGTAAAAATAACAACAATGTAGTGAAGGAAATAAAGTGTGCATGCTACTGATATTGTAAAATATTTTTAAAGTAAAACCCACACAAACCATATATATATACTTATATACTGTGTAATTTCGTTACCACTCTTTGAATAAAAATTATTTTGTTTTAATAGACCATTATATAATAAGCAACATTGAAAGATAATTTTGTGTTTCACCTTGATAAAGGAAAGTATTAAATTGGATACACATGATTATAAAAATGGGATGAGATTGTTGAACAATACAATGCATAAAACATAAGTAAACTATGCATTTATACTTTCAATTATTTATACTTATTTTTTCTTTGGCATATTAATATTTATTAAAGGAGGTAAAAGACATATCAATTCAAAATCATTTGCATAAAATATTTGAAAATTGAAGTAGAAACCAAACAATATAAAAAATCGTATGTATATCCCAATGTCACTAAAAAATGAAATATAAGATGTCATTGTCATTCACATATGGACATCTTATAATGTAAATTAATTTATAATTTATAGACATTTTACAATTTCCTCACCATTCCAACTCTAATTTCCAATTCCTTGCCATTCTAACTCTAATAACCTTTACAGCACACATTGTTCATGAATTAATTCTACTTTGTAGTACATTTATATGTGATGGGTCCCTTAGATATGTGGCTACCAATTACCAAGGCACTCAGATAAATAATAGTTTTTAACGTCATCTTTGTTGATGTAAGTTGAATTTTCTTGCACAATAACAATTCAAAATATGAAATTTGATTATCTGATGCTCACAATCTAGTTTTAATTTGAGTTTTGACCAAATAATAGTTAAAGATTACCCATTTTACACATAAATTAAATTATAATTATCTACATTATTTATAGGAAAATATATTTGGAGTGTCACTAGATAAAATAAATATAAAAACATTATATTTAAAAGAATAATAATTTAATAATAAAATTACAAATGTTATAATTGATTAAGGTATCAGTGCACAAATAAAAAATATTTAATTGTTTCATATTATGAAATTTAAAAAGATTATAATTCTATCCCAATATTTCATACTAATTGTTAAAATGTTATATTCTTGCACCTTTACATATGCGTCCTAAATCCAAAGTCTCTTAACAACCACTAATTAGAATGTAATGCACAAAACTCAAATTTCAAATTATTTTGTGATCCACTAGAGTTGTGCGGGAAAAAAAGGTAGATAGAAGAGAAAGTATAATAAGGAATATATATACATATATACATATATACATATATACAATTAGAATGTAATGCACAAAACTCAAATTTCAAATTATTTTGTGATCCACTAGAGTTGTGCGGGAAAAAAAGGTAGATAGAAGAGAAAGTATAATAAGGAATATATATACATATATACATATATACATATACATATATACATATATACATATACATATATACATATATACACACACACACACACATATATATATATATATATATATATATATATATATATACATACATACATACATACATACATACATACATACATACATACATACATACATATATATATATATATATATATATATATATATATATATATATATATATATATATATATATATACATACATACATACATACATACATACATACATAAATATATATACACACACACCCCTTTATGTTTCTTTTTCGTTATTATTCCAACTAGCTTAGGTGTTTCCCACCTTAGCCTAATTGTTACGAACACTGATATAGTACTTGACATACGTATTTAACCTTATGGAATGAACGAAAAAGAAAAAAGAGAGAAAAACTCTAAAATGGAAGAAAAGGGAAAAAACAATCATATTCTATGTAAAATGATGTTTGGCAAAATTCGCTTAAAATAAATGGGTGTGTGATTTAGGGAAGACATTATGTTATTTTACTACTTCACATAGAGTGATGTAATAACTTTATAATGTTTTATTTAAATAATTAACTCGTATAAGATTGTTTAGATTATTTAATACTTCAACAATCATAATTATTACATAAGTTATCTCCACTTCAACTATATCAAATAAATAATTCCTATCTACATTTAATTTCTCTCTTCTCTTACTAATCTTAATTTATTTCTAGAACACTTTAGGTATATCTATTAAAATAAGATGCGACCACCTAGATGATTGTGGATTATACTTCACATTCACTCTAGTACATTCAAATTTGCGTCATGTACTATCACTATTTGTGAAATGGAATAACCCTAGCTTTCTATTTTCAACATGACAATGGGTAAAAATGGGTTAGTGGGCATATGATGTCGAGCTGAGTTCAATGACCCTTATGTCAAAGGAAACTTCCTACATGGCCAATACTATGAATATGGCCTTAGACTGATGTAGTTATCTCATATATCTTGGATTTTGTGTGAATCATTCAGTGTGTGGAAAGCACATACAATAATGACTTGTCTTGTAACTTGGCAAATTGGGCTCTTGGGATGCTCCTTTAGTAATTTCTACTTATAGATGTGCAATCTCTATGAATGGTATGGAAGTAAGAATAAATAAGGAAGCTTTGGATCAATTGAATTCTCCTTGAATGCTCTTCAGTATTTTTGCTTGGTATTCATAGGTTTTTCTAGTTGGGGAATGAATGAGGTTTGATATTGTATTTATATGAATCTCTTTGGAGTAATAACTCACATTAAATCACTTAGACTGACCATTAATTTACATTTTGACTATAAATTAGATGAATTTATGGAACTACACTCTTTCATGAAGATAAGATAATAGTGTTGATGTTATTATCTGACCCAAACACTAGTGCCCATGGATAAGGAGAATAGGTATAGGTTTAAAACCTATAAATATGGAATATGAGTATATTTTAAGCATTCTAGGCAAGAGAAAAGACCTAGTTTATCAATATCATTATATTCAGAGTACTAGATATATGCTAAAAAGCATAAAGATAGAGTAGATGTGATACTTGTAGAAACAAGAAAGGTAGAGAACTAAGAGGAACAACCAAGGTCTGAGTTTGCCGAGTGTACAAGACTAAAGTGCTATATAATCATAAAATATAATCTACAAAGATAATAATATAATCTAAGTATGAATGATGTAGAATATAAGAGTAGCATGTCCAAGTAGATATATTAATGTATATTGTAGTATGTGATCAAAAAAGTCCCTAAGATGCATGATATGTATAATGAAAATGTTTTGAAAGAGATAATACAAGATCAACAAAAAATCAATCGTACACACAAGAACACTCAATTCACGCAAAATGAGTCCAAAGAGACTAAAAACAAGGTGCATATTCAAATGACACACACTCAAAGGAATGACATATTGAAATGTCCATTATAGAAAATAAATAAACATATAGTGTCATAGGGGCCAACAAGAAAGAAAATTATTCAAATGTTACACAATAAATGAAATAATAAATAATAAAAACACACTTAAGGAAGTGACATTATCAATAAATGAAGTATAAATAATCAAAATAAACATATCATACTAGTAACTGTACATGTGTGTTATAAAAAATGTCATTTAACATAGCATATTAAGTACATTGTGAAAGATATAAACATGATTATAGGCATGTGTAATCATTAAGACATAAGATCAACATGGTAATGTATAAATAATCATAAATAATATAACCTATATCAATTATGGTCAAGGAAGTAGATTCCCTCAATGTAGTGTACCACATTGGAATATGAAAGGCCTAGCATTTATACATCCAAGTATCATGGGTTTTATATATGCCTATATCATACTCAATTAGTTTATAGAAAGAATAATATCCTATCGACTAGCATAAATAAAAACAATGTAGATGCTATCGAGCTAGTAACCATGTGAAAGATTAATATTTTTGATTTTTTTATATTTTCATGAATATTTGAATATTTTTTAATTTTTTAAATTTTTGTACTTAAAATATATCTAACCTAATATCCCATATAAGTTACATTCATAAATAGATCCAAACTCATAATATGGTATGTGAAACTGGTGATATTACCAAAGGACATATATAGGTGTCATATATAGAACTATAGAATATGTGATACTCTATTATTGTCTCATATGAATCTAAGTTAATGAAGAGGTAATAAAAGGAGTGGGGTTAATGAAACCTATTTTTTCATGCCTTTTGCTTTTCTTGGTATAGGAGTAATCATAAAATGTTTATGTTCTCTTAGCAACTGGGTGACTAGGTAGGTTTAGATGAAAATTATGTAGAATCCATTATGTATCTCAAGTGAAATGGTATCTCAAGTTTGGCTAACCTAGGAAAGGGTAATTCATATTTTTACCATTTCATATATGTTTACCATTATCATGTTTTATAATTATCTATCTAGGAATAAAATTATCATGTTCAAGTGGATGTTCATAGGGAATTACAAAAACTATGACTACCTTGTTAGTATGAATGTATCTAATACAACCAAGCACTGTGGAAGATACCATGTGTAATTTTTGTATCTAGTGTAATCCAAATAAAATTTTAAATACTCACATATATGGTGTAACTAAAAAGTTAATAACTATGTATGTCCAGACTAACTTTTAAAGATAAATCAATCTCACCAATGACATGTTGTGAGGTCCCATCGAATGATCTGATTATTTTGGTTTAAAAGGTATAAATTATCATTTGTATAAATCAAATGTTTAAGTATCATCATGGTACATACATTATCAATAGCACCATTATCAATCATAATATTATGTATAGGATTATGATCAAGGTATGATCAAATAAACAATTAATGAATATTTGAGTCATCATTCAAAATTTCAATTTCACCAAATGTAATAAAAGGTATCTGAACCATAAGAGGTATTGTACATGTATAAGTGACAATAATACCATGTAAATGGTGTCAATAATGTGATGGAGGAGGATGTGAATTATATGTCATTCACTCTTATATATCTTACTTAGAATGATCTTGTAATAGATTGTTAAATATCTTATGATTTTTTTGGTCACCATATTATGAACTTGAATCCTTTGGATGATTACCAAAGGTAATCTATTAGTTATCAATAATATATTAGATACTATTTTTTAAATTATAACCTATGTTTGTATAATGCCCATGACATTTTCAATAGTAACAATATGAATTAACATCATATTATTTTCATAGAGGTCAACTCATATCATCCTTTATGGGAGGAAGGATAGATAATAAATGACAATCTAAAGGCTTATAAAGTAATGAATATGGTGAGTTAGGTTATTGTGTAAATTATCTCATAAGTGCATCAGATAAGATGAACTGATATGTTGTTGTGACACTTCATTATCCATTGTGGTTCCTTCATTTTTATGTTCTATATGTTTTATCTTGTATCTCAATTTTATATTAAACATGGTTGTAGATTTATTCAATGTGTTTGTTGTATAATTAAGCTTCTTCAAGGAAATTAGTTTCATTTCACTATCTCAAATAACAAGCCATAATCCATCAAAAGATTTACACTTTTAAAAAATAATGGACTCATGTAATAGGAAAATATATATTTGCTTAAATATTTCTTGAAGATCTTTATTTATCATTATATTTTTCAATGGGGATAACATTTTTTTGTATCTCAAAACATATTCATTGATAGGTTCATTAGTTCCTTGTTTGATCTTAGAAATTTGTGCATGTGACATTTTTTCAATGATGTTTATAGAGAAATGTGCTAGAAATTGAAATGCTACGGGTTTTAACATTTTCATGGATTAGGATAGTAAATCATATAACCATATTAAATCATATTCCTTTAGTCTCCTTGAAAATAATTTTATCAAATATTTATCACTAGAGCCATAATCAGGACATGTTGCCTAGAATAATTAGGAATGTTGTTCAGGATCATCCTTTCTAATAAAAAATGTGAACTTTATGGAAACAAAACATGTTAGAAAAGGGTACAAAAATATTCCAGGTGAATGGGGATTTTTTAATACATGTGATTCAATATCACGCTTTTATACCAAATCACTTTTTTCAATGATGGTCACCTTAAATTTAAAAGTTTTGATAACCTAGAGAAGAGTTTGTATAGTGCACCATTTGGGTTTATATTTGAGATTTGAGAATCCACTAAAGGGGATGAAAACACCAATTTTTTTATTTGATCATTTAAATAGATAATTGAATTTAGCTATTAATTATTTCCATGGAGGATGTAAAAACATGTTAGAAAAGGGTACAAAAATATTCCAGGGGAATGGGGATTTTTTAATACATGTGATTCAATATCACATTTTTATACCAAATCACTTTTTTCAATGATGGTTACCTTAAATTTAAAAGTTTTGATAACCTACAAAAGAGTTTGTATAGTGCACCCATTTGGGTTTATATTTGAGATTTGAGAATCCACTAAAGGGGATGAAAAAACCATTTTTTTTATTTGATCATTTAAATAGATAATTGAATTTAGCTATTAATTATTTCCATGGAGGATTTAAAAAATGTTGTACTAGTTAAGGGCTCACCATTATTTGATGTGGATTCAGTAGCCTTAAAAATTTTGTTGGTTTCTTTTTAGTAACATGTACAAATCCATTAATTAGGACTTTATTTATATTTAGATGATTGACTAAGGGTTATTTATATTCCATTTATAAATGATTTGTCTTAACATTTTTCATGTTTAAAAAATGCAAATATGGTGCCAAAAGAAATCAAAAAGTTCAGATCTACAAATTACTCTAATTAGAAATCGTAGAAGACTAAAAAACCTTAGAAAAATCTATGACTTGAATGAGAAGATATAGGGTTCAAGTTAAACAAATGTTAACAATTTTTAAATATTTTTTTCAATTTAGAACTAAATGGGTAAAATAGCCTATAAATAAGGGTGAATAAAACTATTATAGAGCATGCCATTTAATAGAAAACTCAAATGAATGAATATTATGATTTAAAATGTTATGATAAGTATAGAAAGTATATTCATGATAATATTTTTATTGTATAAACACAATAATACTTAGCTTATTTAAAAATGCATAAGTAATTTGGAGAAGTGCATAGGTAGAAATAGGTAGGGAAAAGATTAGGATTCAATTGTCACATTTTAGAAATATTATTTATGGAGGCTTAAACACTTGTATAAACACAAGTGTCTTGGTTACAATAGAATTATCTGGTATATAATATTCACTATATTTCAAAGTGACCACCTATATCCTTATGGATTATTTATCACCTTTCTCTTTATATATTGTATTCAAATACATATGTTATCGATGATTATTTATAAATAAAACCCTACCTGTTCACCGTAGGTCATTAAACCTTGCCAAACATGGGTTAGTGGACTCAGGTGTCGAGTTGAATTCAAGGACTCCTCTATTAATGAGTTCTACATACATAGTCGATACTCCAAGGAGAGCATCATACAAATGTAGTTATCCACTAGGTGTTGGCTTGTGTGTGCACAATGATGAAATATACTTCATTCAAGGGAAGGCAATGATATAACTTGTAACTTGACAAATATTTATCATGGGTTGTTCTTTCAGTGCTTTAGACATGTAATATGATTGATCCCATGATTGATATGAAATTAGGGAAGAATAGGGAGTAGACCTCAATTGTATAATTGATTGAGTTTTCTCTAATAGGTGTTTGGTTTTAATTTGATATATGGATAATGTGTTGGATTTGATTATTTTTATACCATGAATTATAAAAATATTTCATGGTAGGGTGAAATTAAATAATGGGTTGACCAATAGGATTTTAAATATTTAAAATTTAGATGAATTTTTAGGACTATAAATGTGATAAAAATATGGACACTTTCATTAACGTAAATGTCTCTATGTGGGACACAAGTGTTCGATATGATAGGAAATACACTCAAAATTTAAAATTGATAGTGAAGTATATATATATATATATATATATATATATATATATATATATATATATATATATATATCAATGTTTTTGTACATTTCAAGAGATTTAGGTCATCATAATTGATAAGTTTGGACCCTAAGATAAATACTTAGTTACAATAAGATTATGAATGTAAGCCTTTCAATAGGAAGGAGGTCTAGAACTAAAGGGTAGAATAGTATTTATCAAGTATACATGGATGGAAATCGATATAAATTATATTTGAGAATCTTTAATAAATATTCATAAAAATTATATCTTATCCCAACCATTTCCTTAGTTATAGAGTTTTATGAATATTCAAAGAGTCATAAATATAACAATAAAATAGGAAAAAATGGTTTATAGGTTGTATGCTATTTTTATTTTTTCTTGCAGTGGCATTTTTTAGAATATTGTAGTTATAGTAGCATTTTAAAAAGAGATACTTCATTTATGTAGAAAGTAAGGACCATTAAGGAAAGGAAAAATACAAATGTTAATATTTAATGTTGATAAAGAATTGTTTGTCCCTACCCACCTTCGCCTCTCATTCCCCATAAAACATTATAATAGAAACATTTGTCTCATGAATTGTTTTTTTTGTTGTTATTTTTTATTATTTTCATAGTCATCATTGTTATCATCTTCATCATAGTTTTTTTTGGGTTTTTGTTGTTGTTGTTGATGATGATGATGATGATGATGATGATGATGATGATGATGATGCTGTTGTTGTTGTTGTTGTTGTTGTTGTTGTTGTTGTTGTTGTTGTTGTTGTTGTTTTTGTTGTTGTTTTTGTTGTATTTCATTAGAACACAACATTTAATAACAAAATGGAACATAAAGCCTATAGCACAAAATATAGGAAAAAATATAAACTTCAAAAGAGAATCACCCTGTATTCCTTCATCCTCAAGTAATTAATTTATCATTCTAAAGGGAAAATTCTACCCATTTTGGGTGTAGAAAAAAATTTAAACAGTTATGAATGATCAAGTGAAAAATAATAAAAATGATGAGACTATAGTGAAGGAAATAAAGTGTGCATTTTATACAACTAGAACTTACAACCATTAAGTGTGCTACTGAAAATCTAAAATATTTTTGAAATATGAACCATAAAAATGAAAAAAGGAAAATAATATGTAATTTATTGACCAATTTTTGAATAAAAACTCTTTTATTTCATTAGACCATTTGATAATAAGCAACACTAAATGATAATTTTTTTTTCACTATGAGAAATAAAAATACCAAATTGGATACACATGATACAAGAAATGGGATGAGATTGTTAAAAATCCAATTAAAATGTGATGTATGATACATAAGTAAACTATGTGTAAATACTTACAATTATTTACACTCATTTTTGGTTTGGCATACTAATATTTTTTAAAGGAGGTAAAATCCACATCAATGCTAAATATGTGCCTACCATTTGTCAAGACAATCATATCAATAATAATGTCCAACATCATATTAGTTGATGTAAATAAAATTTCCTTGCACAACAACAATTTGAAATATTAAATTTGTTTATTCGGTACCTACAATATAATTTTAATTTAAATTTTGACCACACAATAATTCAAGAGTACCCATTTTACACACATATTGAATCAAAATTATTTACATTACTCATAATAAATACTATTTATAGTGACTAAGGAAAAAACATCAAAAGAATATATTTAAATAAATAATAATTTAATAATAAAAATTATAAATGTGATAATTGATTAAGTCATTAGTGCACAAATAAAAAGGACATTTACATTATATTATGTACTTTAAAAGGGTTTCAATTCTCTCTAGATTTTATACCAATATAGTGCTTGACATGTTTTTAAGCCTTCAAAATAATATGATTTCTACTAACGAGATTAGTTTTTGATTGGTTGTCTAAATTATGTCAACTAAAAAATAGCCGCTCTCCTTTAACGTTCATGTCGACATGTTTGTTTCTCATGATATTTTTTTAATTATTTATTGTGTTTTGATACTAAAAGAATATGGTGCCAAATTATGAAATAACAACATGGATTTCATTTTTTTCCTTATAGCATTTTAAAAATAAATTTAATGAACTTAAAAAGTTAAAAAAATATGTAGCCTTAACTTATCTTATCATAAATATGAATAAGATATAATAATTATCCTATATAAAAATGCATATGTAATTTTGAGAAGTGCAGAGGTGAAAATAGATAAGAACATGATCATGATCTAGTCATCAGATTTTGAAAATATTATTTCTAGAGGCCTAGAAACTTACGTTGGCATAGTTATCTTGATCCCAATTGGACTATCTAATATAAAATATTCACTGTACTTTTTAGCCACCACCTTGAGGCTTATGTATTTTCTATCGCATTTATATTGATATATTTTATTTATGTGCACAAGTTGTCAATGATTGTTTATGAATAAAAGCCTATCTCTTCATCTTATGTCTTTGAACATTTCCAAAAAAGGGTTATTGGAATCACAATGTCAATTTGACCTCAAGGACCCCTCTATTAATGATTTTTGCCTACATAGTTAATAATCTAAGGAAGGATTCATATATATGTTGTTGTCCCCTAGGTGTTGGATTGTGTACATGCACTTGAGGGTGTAATATATTATATTCAAGGGCATGCAATGATATAACTTATTACTTGAAAAACATTTCTCATATGATATTATTCAAGTGATTCATACATGCAATATGATTATTCTAATGATTGACATGAAACTAGGATTACCTCAATTATACAATTGATTGACTGATTTTGAATAAGTGTTTGATATATGTATATTGTGTTGGCTTTGATATGTATTTATAACACACATTTTGAAACTATTTAATGGTATGGTTAAATAAATAAAAAATATATTGAGCTACAATATTTGAAATATTTAATATTTAGATGACTTATTAGGACTAGAAACATTATAAAAATATAAACACTTGCATCGAAGTAAGTGTCTCTATGTGGGATGCAAGTGTCTAACATGCTAGGAAAACTATTGAGAATAAGAAATTGATAGTGAAGAATATAAATAAGGTTTCATACTTTGTTCATAGTTCAATAGATCTAGATCATCATAAATGATAAGTTTAAACCATAATATAAATAATTAAGTATATAATATGATGAATGTAAGATTTTGTGCAGTAGGAATGTCTAGAACTAAAAAGTATGATAATTATGTGTCAAGAATATAAGGTTGAGATATTATATAAATTAGATTTTAGTTTCTATAACAAATATTAATTAAAATTATATATTCTTCCACATTTTTCATTAGTTATAGAGTTTTATGAATATTCATGGAGCTAGAAATCTAAAAATAAAATAGGAAAAGATAACTTATAGGTGTGTGTGTGTGTGTGTGTGTGTGTGTGTGTGTGTGTGTGTGTGTGTGTGTGTGTGTGTGTGTGTGTGTGTGTGTGTGTGTGTGCGTGCACGTGCATGCATGTGCATGTGTGTGTATGTGTCATGTGCGCGCATGCACATGCACACACCATAAAAAAATTATTTGGAAATGTTATGTTTAACCTAGTAGATGCACATTAGGGATCATCCACAAAAGGCACCATTAAGTATAGTATCACATGGAAAAAGTGTGTGCATAACCTATAAAGGAACATAAAATTGGTCAAAGGGGAGCAAATTATTTTATTTATTTATTTTCAAGGGGACAGGTGGGCACCTTTGCAATAAAAAATACCCATTGAAGAATAAATTGCACAAAATTGATATATGGAAGGAAAGTAGAAAGGATCGAATGTAGATATCTTGGGATCAATAAATGTATGATGCATGGAGGAGGAACTAAGGAATATTTCTAGAAGATTTTGGAAGACATAAAAATGGATCTAACTAAGAAATATATACCAAGAAATTGAAGTTCAAAAAAATCATAAATACCTAAATGACCATGCGAGTAAACACTTAAACATGGAGACAAAGGAAGATAAGGATAACATGAAAAAATATTGTACATTTAGGAAAAAATATATAACAATTTAAGAGGTGAATATGCTGAAATTTCTATCCTAATATATCATGGAATATTTTATAGTTGTTATTATGATAAATTTTTTATATTTCCTAATGAATTTGAGCATTATGAATAACCTAATTGTTTTTTTCTATGATTGGATGATTCTATAATGTATATGACTATTATAATGGATAATTTATGAAGCATAAAGATATTTTAATATATTCATCATAAATGGGGATTCATTGATCTCTTACTTCATTTAATGTGAGAATTCAAGTTATTTTCTCAAATTATATGTAAATATATGATTTTTTTAGTCATATCAATTTTTTTTAGGACAAATATTAGAATAAAAATATAAAAAAAAATTTGGGACCATTACAAAGACTATTTAAATTGTGTGTGAATATTAATATAGTACAAGATGTTTAAATGTGTCTAGGTGAAATTGAAAATTTTATACTATATTCATATGGATAGATAATATTTTAAATAATGTATATATAATGGGATATATATTCCATAAAGATGGAACACTAAATATACTTTATGAATGGGTTAGGTTTTGAGTAGGTTGGAGGTGCTATAAGGATTGATGGAAAGATGGAAATAAATATTTAAAGGGTTTTTTTGAGAAAGAGGAGGAAGTGTGTGAGATTTTGGATGTTAGAGATAGTTATTTATGCTATGGACACAATGAATATGTGAAAAATGAATCTTGTTGATGTCATAAGTACCAATGTAGGATGATAATAAAACATGACTAGCTTTAGTATTAAAGGAGTGTGATCCACTGAGAAGGAAGAATAGTATAGTGAATAATACTTAGTCAATTTAAATTTCATGATGGTGAACCAATAAGGGGTTGAAATAGGTGTACAAGTCCTAATGGATACATAGATGTAAAACTATTTTAAGTAATTTATTATGTGTGTATTGATTCTTAGAAATAAATATTTAGTGGAAATGAATTGACATATTATAAATATTTTATTTTAATATGGGAAGTGGTAAAGTGAGTAAAACATGAGTATGAAAAAGAAGTTAGAATATGACTACTCTATTGACAAGTGTGAGTATGGGAAAAAAATTGGAGGGAGTAAATTGTGGATTATATTGGTTACTAACACCAGAAATTTTTTAAATCCTAATATTATCAAGAAAGGAGGCAAAATTAAGTATGGAAGGTATGGATAAAAATATTTAAGTAACTTTTAGTGTATCATGGGTGGATGTATTAATTATTATATTTTATCTAATTTAGATCATGCTTTATTTCATGCAACCTTTAATTATTTAATATTTTATCATGTTCTAGACACTAAAATATTATTTAGACATTTGATAATGTAAATATTGACATACACTTATTCTACATGACTTGTTTATGTTTATGATGAATTTGAAATAATATTTTACTTAACCTTATTTCATATAAATAAAATTTAATGAACCAAGGTGTTGTAAATAAAATTTTAAATAGAAATCTCAATCTAAAAATCTATAATTGCCAAATAAAAATAGAAATGAGCAAGGCTAAACTATGTAAAAGAGAACATAAATTTTTGAGTTATCAGTTGACTGAACAAGAAGACAATATGCATGAATAGATAGAATGTAAGAAACCAATAAACCTTATATAAGTTGATCCTAGGTGCCCCTCAAGGATAGGGATGGCTAGTAAAGGATAAGATAAATTTCCACTATTATCCATGTTGGTTTATCATGTACTTTTACAAAAAATTGAAATTTGGGAAGAATCAAGTGTGAAAATGAAAATTATGCCTTCTTGTGTTGATTTAATCTTCAAAATTATGCAAAGACCTATTAGGTGCCTTATTAAAGTTGAAAAACCTCTCTTTGAGAAACAAGATTACAAATGATATGAATGAGTAGATAGGATTAGTCACTGGGGTTATGATATACCTTAACACCCCACTATGTTAAGTGTTTCCTACATACCATTATTTAGAATAGGGATCAAACCTCCTTGTAGTTATCTAACATAAGTGAAGTTCAATTATTCTCCCTAGAATATATGAATTGATTTAAGATAGCCATCAATACTTGATCGTGTGGGATTTATGTTTCATAAAACTAGATTGAGACTTGGATAAGTACCACTTGAAGTGATTGAAATCTGATTTGGGAAGAATAGGAAATTTTTGATCAATGTGCACTTCTATCAATACGCCTTGTGGAATGAAACTACCAGTTTTGTAATAAGTCATTTGAATGTATATTTATAAAAATATTATAGAGATTAAAACACATTGGGAAGCTTAAAAATAGGAATCCCAAACTTACAAAGGGTTTCATTTGAAAATATGACCATTGGCAAGAACTTGTCAAAAACGATGGATAATGACAAGCTTGATGATCATTATTATCCCTATTGGTTTTTTTGTCCTATAATGAAACATGATAGAATTTAGGCATGGGCTATGGCATATATATTTAAAGAGGTGCTTTTGGTAGTCATAACATATATGTTTATAACATATGATGGTTATAAGATAAAATAAGTCCTCTCTTAGGCTTAAGATAGGTCAAAATGGTGAAATAGGTGTCAATGAAATGCATAAGTCATTTAAAGACAAAAATGGATAAAATAGGCATGATCAAGTATTCATTACCATTTTTATGTTACCACATGCCCCCTCCCCTACCGTCCCCCTCCCCCTCCCCCACTCCTCCTAGGCTTAGGATAGGTCTAAATGGTGAAATAAGTGTCAATTAGATGCATAAGTCAATAAAGGATAAAAATGTGTAAAATAGGCATGATCAAGTATTTGTGTCCATATTAAGGTTACCGAATCCCACCACCATTCCCCCACTTACAAATTGGAAAACCTAAAAAACACATGAAGTAGTTATTTCATTCATTTGAAATCTAAAATTTTAAAACTTGAATTTAAAATTTGGAAACTTTGATATAATTTTTACAAGTTTTTATTTGAAATGAAATTTACTAGAAGCATAGTCTCATGTGGCAAAATTATGTGATTATCTAAATTCTTTTAGATAAAAAATAGTTGATCTCATGTTATTTTTTTTAATTCTCATTATGTTGTGATACTACAAGAATATGGCACTAAAGTATGAAACAATGACATAGATTTAATTTTGTTTACTGTAATGTATTTGTATTAATTTTTGTGAACTTAAAATTTTTATAAAAATAAATGTATCCTTAGTTTATCTTATCATAAATATGAAGAATATACAATACTTAGTTAACATTAAAATGCATAGGTAATTTTGAGAAGTACATGGGTGGAAATAGCTAGGGACATGATGAAGATCAAGTTGTCATATTTTGAAAATATTGCTTTTGGAGGCCTAAAATCTTGCATCAATACAGGCATCTTAATCCCAATATAACTATCTGATATAGAATATTCATTATATTTTTAATGACCACCTGAATTATTCTAGATTTTATATCTCATTTCAGTTGATATGTTTTATTCATGTGCATAAGTTATCGATTATTATTTATGAAAAAAACCCTATCTCTTCACCTTAAGCCTTTGAACATTACCAATAATGGGTTAGTGGAATTACATTATGAATCTGACCTTAAGGACCCATCTTTTAATGAGTACTACCTACATAGTCAACACTCCAAGGAGGTCTTCATACATATGTTGTTCTCCCCTAAGTGTTGGCTTGTGGGTGTACAAGGGTGATATATACTATATTCAAGGGCATGAAATGATATAAATTGTAACTTGACAAACATTTCTCATGGGATATTCTTTGAGTGGTTCTTACATGTAATGTGATTATACTGATGATTGATATGAAATTAGGGAAGAATATGAAGTAAACCTCAGTTGTACAATTGATTCACTAATTTTGAATAGGTGCTTGATTTTTATTTGATATATGGATAATGTATTAGATTTGATTTTTATTTATAACACACATTTTTTAAATATCTCATGGTATGGTTAAATTAAAAAATGGGTTGAGCTAATGAATTGAAAATATTTAAAATTTAAATGAATTTTTATGACTTGAAACATGATAAAATTTCGAATACTTACATCAATGTAAGTATCTCTATGTGGGATGCAAGTGTCTAACATGCTAAAAAATTTACCAAAATTATGAACTTTATAGTCAAGGATATATATAGTGTTTTAGATTCTTTTATAGTGTAAGAAATATAGGTGATCATAAATGATAGGTTCGAATAATAAGATAAATAGTTAAGCATAGAGGATGACAAATACAAGATTTTTCAATATGTAAAGGTTTGAAACTAAAAAGTATGATAAATATTTGTCAAGTATACAAGGTTGAGAAGCTATATAAATTATATTATTTTTTTTACAATAAATATTCATTAAAATTATAGCTTCTTTCACATTTTTCATTAGTTATAGACTTTTATGAATATTTGTGGAGCCAAAAATATAAAAACAAAATAGGAAAATATAACTTATAGGTACCATGCTATTTTTATTTATTTTTACTTGTATTAATATTTTAAAAAGAGGTATTTGGGAAAATTTATGCAAATGCACCGAGACACTACTTCTTTTTCTCACACCACCTTTGCTAGAAAAATGGTTAATGTTAACACCTCAAAGGATCTACTTGAGAACATTATCCTACAAGTAGTTGACCACTCATGGACCAAACCATAGACTATTAAGGCTTGTTTTTTTAATTCAATAATTGCTTTAACATTGGTCATTTGAATAAAGATTGTAGAAACCTTAAAAAAAAATAAAGGAAACCTGCTAGTCGTCAAACTTCTTCCCTACTCACCTCACTATGAATGCCTATGAATCTAAAAGTGACTATTTAGAATAAACTTCAGATGAGCATAAGCCTCCCACTCTAAATGATGACCAAGATTTAATCTACTGACATAAAAGGGGATTCTAAGATAGACCCATCAACTTGGAACATGATGGGGTCAAACTCGATATTGAAAACCCTTATTCTAACTTTCACTAGGAGCAGTAATCTACAGACTAAAAAACCAAGGGTATAATGATTACATGTGGCTTTTGTCGTAGACAAATCTCATCCCTTTTAATATTTTGAAATTTTAATACCATTATCCATAGCATTTGTATAAGACAAGAGGAAGTGGCTGATAGTGAACATGAATAAAAACGGTAGAAGACCTGAGTCCAGTAAGTCCCTCCATTGAGGGGTGATGCAATGTAGAATTTCTATGCCAGACAATGCTTGAATTTCATATAAGTTTCATGAATGATAGCATTAGGTTGTGAATGGTGTTTTCATAGATATGTTATCCTACCTATACATTGTTTGGTACCACATAGCCCTCTTAGGAGAGTTCCTATGAGGAAGTTTTAGAAATTGAGTGGAAGGCCCTCTGCTTCTTATTTGGTCTTTACTAGTGGCATAGTGTATCTACATACTAGTTTTTTTTTACATGGGCTACCTATTGATGCATTTATTTAGATATTTATTGATATTTCTTGGTTTTAGGTTCTCCTGAAACCTAATATTCACTTATCAAATAAATAAAAATAAAAAGAGTTATTCATTTTTAGAGAAAGTAAGGCCCATTAAGGAAAGGAGAAATGAAAATAAATGTTAAGATTTAATGTGGACAAATAATTGTTTATCCCTACCCACCTTTGCCTCTCCCTCTCCCATAAAACACTATAATAAACACGTTCATCTCAATAATAATTATAGTAGTACTAGTTGTTGTTGTTGTTATTAATTTATAACATAACATTGAATAACCAAATGGGACCCAAAACCTATGCACAAAACATAAGAATATATTTAAATTTCACAAGAGAAACACCCTGTATTCCCTCACCTTTAAGTGATTAAGTTTATCATTCTAAAGGGAAAATTGTTCCCAATTTATACATATAAATGTTTTTAATCAATTACGAATGAACAAATCAAATATAGTACCAATGATGATAATGTAATGAAGTAAAGAAAGTGTGTATTTTATACAACTAAAACCCAAAATAATAAATCATTCTACTAATATTCTAAAATATTTTTGAAGTAGAACCCACACAAACCAAAAAAATAAAATACTATGTGATTTAATTAGCACTTTCTGAAGAATTTTTTTATTAGACCATTTAATAATAATCAACACTGAATGATAATTTTGTGTTTCACCTTGAGATATAAAAATACTAAATTTGATACACATGGTTACTAAAATGGGATGGGATTGTTGAACAATGTGATGCATAATAAAGAAGTAAACTATGTGTAAATACTTGCAATTATTTACACACATTTTTTGTTTGGTGTTTTAATAGTTATTGAAGGAGGTAAAAGTGACATCAATTATAAAAGTGTTTGCATAAAATATTTCAACATGAAAGTAGAAACCAATAAATATAAAAAATCATATGTATATCCCAATGCCACTAAAAATGAAACATAATATGTCATTCAGATCTTGACTTCTTTGAATGTAGATAAATTAAAATTTTAGAGCTGTTTTACAATTTCCTTTTCATTCCAACTCTAATAACCTTTCTTACATACACTATTCATGAATTAATTCCACTTTGTAGCATATTTAAACATGAGGGGCCCCTTGGATACATGTTACTAATTTACAAGACACTCAAATAAATAATAGTGTTGAACATCATCTTAGTTGATCTAAATTAAGTTTCCTTGCATAACATTTAAAAATATTAAATATGTTTATCAGATGCTCACAATCTAGTTTTAATATGAGTTTTAACCACATAATAGTTAAGGATTGCCCATTTTACATTTAAAAAAAAATCATAATTGTCTAAATTAATTTTAATAAACACTATTTAGAGTGTCACTAGAGAAAAAAATATCAAAAAATTAAAATTAAACAAATAATAATTTAGTAATAAAAATTTATAAATGTTATAATTGATTAAGTCATTAGTGCACAACTAAAAATATATAGTTGTATCATACTATGGAATTTAAATGATTCTAATTCTATCTAAATATTCCATACCAATTATTAGAATATCATATTCTTTCATCTTTACTTACTCGTCCTAACTCTAAAGTCTCTTAACAACCACTAAATAGAATGTAATGCAGAGAATTCAAATTTTCAATTTTTTAGTGGTCCATTTTTATGTTGTTTTATTCATTATTATTTGAACAAGCTTAAGTTCTACCCACCTTGGCCTAATTATAACAAACATTTATCTAGTGATTAACGTATGTTTTTAACTGTATGTAATGAAAGCTAAAGAAAAATGAAAAAAAGTCCTCTAGAATGAAGGAAAAGGGAGAAAAAAGAACAAGAATATTCTATGCAAAATGTTGTTTGGCAACATGGGCTTAAAATAAATGGTTGTGTGATTTAGGGAAAGCATTGTGTTAGTTTTTTACATCACACTAAGTGTTGCAATGACTTTATGATTTTATTTTTAGATCATCAACTTGCATATGAACATTTGCATTATTTAACACCTAAACAATCCTAACTATTACATATATCACCTACAATTTAGCTAAACCAAATACACAAGTCATCTCTCCATTTCATTTCTCTCTATTCTCCTCCTCTACTTCATTTTTTTTGAGACCATCTCAGGTATATCTATTTATTAGATGTGACCACTTGGATTTTTTTGGGTTATACCTCACCTTCACTTTAGGGAATTCATATCTATGTCATGTACTATCACTACTTATGAAATGGCAAAACCATAGATTTCAATATTCAATGTGACCCTATAGAAAAATGGGTTAGTGGGCATATGATATCAATCTGACTCCAATGACCCATCTATACAAGGATAGTGCTTATAGAGCTAATAATCTGAAAAGGGCCTCATATGGATGTAGTTTTTCCATATGTGTTAGTTTGTGTGTGAATCATGTAATATTTGTAAAGAACATTTAACCATGACCTAACTTGTAACTTGGAAAATTAGGATTTTGAGAATCTCCTTTAGTAATTATTACATGTAGATATGTAGTCCATATGACTGGTATGGAAATAGGAATAAATAGGAAAGATTTTTATCAATTTAATGCGCTTTGAATGCTCTTTGGTCTTTCTTCTATATATTTATATGTTTTTCTAGGTGAGGAATGAATGAGGGTTCATCTTGTATTTATATAAATCTTTTTGGAGTAATAACTTAAATTAAATCACTTAGGTTGATGATTAAGATACATTTCATTTGTAAATTAGATGACTTTGGGGCACTAGACATTTATGTTATGACATGAAATTAGTGTCAACACTAATTTTTTACCCGAACTTTAGTGTCCATGGAGAAAGAGAACATGTACAGGTTTAAAATTTGTAAAGATTGAATATAAGTACATTTTAAGAATTATAGGTAAGATATAATACTTGGGTGAATAAAATAATACTTATCAAACTAATAGATAGATAAGGATATAGAAAGGTATAGAACTGAGAGGAAACAAGCAAGGTCTGAGTTTTTTGAGTGTATAAGACTGAGCTGATATATAATCACAAAATATCATCTATAAATATAACTATATAGTCTATGTATGAGTGATATATAACATAGAAGTGGCATGTCCAAGTATAAATATCAATGAATATCATAACATGTGATCACAGTAGGACCTAAGATTGCATGATAGGTAGCATGGAAATGCCTAGAAATAAATAATACAAGCTCAAAAAATAATTAATCACACACGCACGATCACTCAATGTCACACAAAATGGGTCCAAGGAGACCAAAAACAAGGTGCATATTCAAATATCACACACTTGAAGGAATTACATATTAAAATGTTAATATAGAAAATAAATACACATATAGTGGCATAGGGGCCAACAAGAAAGAAACATATTCAAATGTTACACAAGAAAGACAATAAGAAAAAATAAAAATACACTCAAGGAAGTGATAATGTGAATAAATGAAGTATAAGTAATCAACATAAACATATACATACTAGGTTGTGAACCTGAATCCTATTGAGGATCATCAAAGGTAATTTATTGGTTATAAAGAATATATTGAATCTTATGTTTTAAAGTAGAACATATGTTTGTAGAATTCCCAAGGCCTTGGTGATAGTCATAATATGAATTAACATCATATTTTTTGGTAGAGTTTGACTTGTATCAACCTTTAGGTGAGGAAGGAAAGATATTAGATGACACTCTAAATTCTTATATAGTAAAAAATATGGTGACTTAGGTTAGTGTTCAAATTATCTCATAGGTGCATTAGATAAGATGATGTATAAATTTATTGTGACACTTCATTAACCATTATGGTTCCTTCCTTTTCATGCTCTGTATGTTTTACCTTGTAGCCTATTTTGTTATTAAACTTTGTAGTAGATATATTCATTCTATTTGTTGTATACCTAAGCTTATTTGAGGAAATTAGTTTCATTTAACAATTTCAAATAATAAGGCATAATTCATCAAAATATTTACACTTTTCAAAAACAATGGACTCATATAATAGGGAATGAAATATTTTCTTAAAGATGTCTTGAATCTCTTTATTTATCAATAGATTTCCAATTGGGTATAATATTATATTATATCTCAAAATACATACATTGATAGGTTCATTGGCAGGGTATACTTTAAGAAACCCCTCCTTTAGAAAAGGTGTAAAAAATTGGCGAAAGGTGTAAAACACCTGACAAAAAAATTTATTTTTTGTGGCAAAAAAAATAGTTTACAAAGAAAAAATAATAATCTCCATTGGCGAATCATTCATAGTCTCTCAAACAATGTGTAAAATCTAGGCGAATTGTGTTATTTTAAAACCACAAAAAAATTATACTATTCTATCACTTTGCGAGAGATATTTTCATACTATTCTATCACACATACATCCCTTCATGCAGCGTTCATACCTCCTATGATGTCTCCTTGAAATCTTGAAACCTTGAAATATGGCTAAGTTTGAAACCCTGAAACCCTGGAATCTGACTAACTCTGAAATATGATAGGATCCTCCAGAACCTAGAATTTGCATTATAGCTCCTAGCAGTCCGAAACCCCTCTCAAACATCCTGAAAGTATATAAATAAAATATAACTTAAATTATAAGAAACTAGATGTCCACTTATACTTAAATGTTTACTTTATATTTATACTGTTGGGTTCAGAAAAAAAAAAGGTTAAACGAGCCGACTCCTCCACAGTAAAATGAAACTGGGATGGCGAATTCTCCCATACTGCATGAAATGGAAACTTGAAACCCAGCGAACATTCCACAATAAGCGTTACCTGGTCGGCTACGTGAAAGGTGAATACCACCAGGGAAAAAATCAAACGTAACATTTGCCTTGGTGATTACAATGCTAGCAACCAGGTAAACCCAACAAAGCTTGGCGACTAGGAAACCATGGAAGGGCTCAGAAATCACCAAAAATTACACTGGCAAAACCTCAAATTTGCCAAAATATGAAAATTCACCACTAAATTATTCCCTGTTCATTGGTTCATTTTTTGATCTTATCAATTTGTGCATATGACATTTCTTCAATGATGTTGATAGAGAAATGTGCTAGAAACTAATTTGTTATGGGTTTTAATGCTTTCATGGATTCAGATGGTAAATCATAGAACCATATTAAATCATAGTACTATAGGCTCCTTGGAAATAATTTGGTTAAATATTTATCATTGGAGGCATAATAAGGACATTTTGTATAGAAAAGTTAGAAATGGTGTTTAGGATAACCCTTTTCAACATAAAATGTGAACTTTTGTGCAACATTTTTGTTGGCAAGGGGTGAAAAAATATCTTCTTCAAATGAGGATTATGTAATACATGTTTTGATTCAATATCATGACTTGATTTCAGAGCATTTTATGCAATGATGGTAACCTTAGCTTAAAAATAATTGATAACTTGGAGAATATTTTGTATAGTGGCCCATTAGCATTTATATTTGAGATTTGAGAATACACAAAAGGGGATGAAAGCACCAATTTTTTTGATTTAGGCATTGAAACTGATAATTGAGTTGAAATAATAATTAATTTCATGGAATATGTAGCAAAAGTTGTACAGTTAAGGGCTCACCATTATTGGGTGTGGTTACACTAGCCTTAAAATGTTTATTGGTTTCTTCTTCTGTAATATTTACAAATCCATTAATTAAATATTTATTTTTATTTAGATGATTGATTTGTTGAGGTGTGTTCACATTATTAAGATGTAATAATGTATATATTATTCTTAAAAAATATTCAGTTAATAGCTTATGGGTTAGTTTTATTAGTGTGTGGTAGTTACTCAAATATATTGAGAGTAACAATATATTTGTATATAGTGTTTGGTTACTTGAGAGATTATTTGGTTGAGAGATTATAGGGATGTGAGATATTTTGGTGGAGATATGATCTTCCCAATTATAGGAAATACTTTTCCTATATAAATGTATTCTTATATGAAATAATATACAGAGTGAGACAATATTATTGGGATTAATTATTTTGTCCAATGTTCAGCTTTTTCTTCGATGTGTAAACTCTGATTTTCACAATACGATTAAGGATTATTTATCTTCCATTTTTAAAATATTTTTCTTCACATTTTTCATGTTTAAAAAATGCAAATAAAGGTGCCAAAGGACATGGAAAATTTTAGATCTATAAATTACTTAAATAAAAAATCGTAGAAGACTAAAAATACTTATGAGAATCTATGAGTTGTATGAGAAGACATCGACATCAAATTCAATAATTGTTTAACCCTTTTTAAATATGATTTTTAATTTAAGGTGAAAGGGCTAGAATAGCTTAAACATAAGGGTGAATAAAACTATTCTAGAGCATGTTATTTAATAGAAGACTTAGATGAATGAATATTTTGAATTAAAATGTTATGTTAAATATAGAAAGCACATGCACATCAATATTTGAATTGCATAGACATGAAGAAGATATAATACTTATCTTATCTCAAAATGCATAGGTAATTCTAAGACGTGAAGAGGTGGAAATATGTAGTGACAAGATTAGGATCCAACGATCTGATTTTGGAAATATTATTTATGGAGGCTTGGACACTTGTGTCAATATACTCGTGTCTTGATCCCAATAGAACTATCTAGTATTAAATATTCAATATATTATGAAGGGACCACCTGGAGTCTTATAAATTCTCTATAACATTTTTATTGATATATTTTATTCACGGGCATGAGTTGTTGATGATTGTTTATGAATCAAACCCTACCTCTTCACCTTAGGTCTTTGAAACTTGCTAGAAATCAGTTAGTGGACTCATGTATCAAGATGACTTCAAGGATTCCACTTTTAATGAGTTCTACCTACATAGTAGATACTTTAAGGAGGGTCTCATACATATTTCATTCTCCACTAAGTGTTGACTTGTGTGTGCATAAGGGTGAGATATACTTTATTTAATGGCACGCAATGATATAACTTTTAACTTGAAAATTATTTCTCATGGGTTGTTCTTTGAGTGCTTTAGATATGTAATATGAATGTTCCTATGACTGGTATGAAATTAGAGAAGAATAGGGGAGTAGACCTTAGTTATACAATTGATTGATTAATCTTGAATAAGTGCTTTATTTTTATTTGATATATGGATAATGTGTTGGCTTTGATTTATATTTACGCCACACATTTTAAAAATATCTCACAGTAGAGTTAAACTAAAAAATGGGTTGACCAATATGATTCAAAAGATTTAAAATTTAGATGATTTTTTAGGACTAGAAACATGGTAAAAATATGGACACTTGCATCAACGCAAGTATTTCTATGTGGGGAAATAAGTGTCTGACATGCTACAAAAGTTATTGAGGATATTGAGGGATTTATATATTTTTAAAATTTTATGCACACTGCAAGAATTTTAGGTCATCATAATTCATAGGTTTGGACAATAATATAAATAGTTAGGTAAAATAAGATGATGAATGCAAGTCTTTTGGGAATAGGGAGGTCTAGAACTAAAAGGTAGAATATGTATTTGTCAAGTATACATGGTTAAAATGCTATATAAACTATATTTGAGTGTCTACAATAGATATTTATGAAAAATATAGATTATCCCAACTTTTTCATTAATTATACAGAGTTTTATGAGTATTTGTGGAGCTACAAATCCAAAAATAAAATAGGAAAAGATTGTCTATATTTACTATGTTAATTTTATTTTTATTTTTTCTTGGAGTAACATTTTAAAAAGAGCTACTTCATTTGTAGAGAAATTAAGGCCCATTAAGGAAAGGAAAAAATCTTTGGATTTAATGTGGATAAATAACTATTTATCCCTACCTACCTTTGCCTCTCCTTCCTTGTAAAACACTATAATAGTCATGTTCGTCTCATGAATTGTTTTTGTTGTTGTTTTTCTTTCTTCACAACACAACATTGAATTACCAAATGGAACCCAAAACCTATAGCATAAAAGATAGGAAAAAGTACAAACTTCACAAGAAAAACACTTTTGTATTCCCTTACTTTCAAGAAATTGATTTTATCATTCTAAAGGGAAAACTCTAACATTTTGGGTGTAGAAAAAAATTCAAACAATTGTGAACGAGAAAATGAAATATAGTACAAATGTTGACACTATAACAAAGGAAAGAAAGTGTGAATTTTATAAAACTAGAACTTACAACCATAAATCATGCTATTGAAACTCTAAAATATTTTTGAAATAGAACCCTAACAAACCAAAAAAAAAGAAAATACTACACAATTTCTTGACCACTTTTTGAAAAAAAAAAAAAAAACTTATCTTATTAAACCATTCGATAGTAAGCAACACCAAATAATAATTTTTTTCTCACCTTGAAAAAGAATGATATTAATTTAGATACACGTGATACCAAAAAAATAAAATGAGATTATTGTAAATCTCAATACAATCAAATACAAAATACATAAATAAATTGTGTGTAAATATTTACAATTACTTACACTCATTTTTTTGTTTGACATATTAATATTCTTTAAAAGAAGTAAAAGCCACACCAAGAATTTAAAAAAAGAACATTTTCATAAAATATTTGAACATAAATGCAAAAACCAAAAAATATAAAAAACTGTATATATTTTCCATTATCACTAAACAAAATGAAATATAAGATATCATTCATATTCAGACTCTCCCAATGTAACGAAA
This sequence comes from Torreya grandis, assembly GCA_037957365.1. Taxonomy (NCBI): domain Eukaryota; kingdom Viridiplantae; phylum Streptophyta; class Pinopsida; order Cupressales; family Taxaceae; genus Torreya; species Torreya grandis. The sequence continues at coordinate 6,023,347 of JARHVA010000135.1, forward strand.
CTGATATTATAGACGTATTTTAGAATTTCCATGCCATCCCAATTCTAATAACCTTTCATACATACATTATTCATGAATTAATCTCACCTTGTAATAATTAATATAAATGTGATGGGTAACTTGGATAAATGACTACCAATTACCAAAACGCTTGGATCAATAGTGTCCTACATCATCTTGATGTAAATAAAATTTCCCTGCACAACAATTCGAAATATGAAATCTGCTTATCTGATGCTCACAATCTAATTTTAATTTAAATTTTGACCGCATAATAATTAATTTATTGCATCACACCAATTAAATCATAATTATCTATCAGAAACATTATTTAGAGTGTCATTAAAGAAAACAAACATCAAACAAGTATATTTAAAGTGAGACTTTGTCTTAGTTTGTTACATCACAACGAGTTATGTAACGTTATGTTCGATGCTTCATTTCTTTATATCATCCACTGTTTTAACCCTAATTTCTGATTCTTTTTTAGTGGTTATTAAGGTACCATATCAGAGTTGGTTTGAGTTGCTTCCTGCATAATGGCGAGCGAATTTTGTACATTATTTCAGAGGTGTATGTTTTTTGGTGCATTTTTGATGCAGTTATTTTGTGTACTTCATATTGCACAACATATGTCTAACACCTGGTGTCTAGATTCACAATGACTCGATGTCGAAAATCAGATTTTTGCGTTTGAAAAAAAAATAGCTACTCTCGTTTAACATTCATGCTATGGATTTTGTGTCTCATACTATTATTTTTTAATTCCTCATTATGTTGTGACACTACAAGGTTCTGATGCCCAAGTATGAAAATAACGACGTTGATTTCATTTCATTTTTCCTCTGTGCCATTTTCTTTAATAAATTTAATGAACTTAAAAAGTTTTTAAAAATGCAACTTTTTGCTTTTGGAAATTTTATTTGACAATCAAATGACACTTAAGTGAGCATTGAAATGTTTGGGCATATATAAGAGAAAATAAATGTATTTGGAGCAACATAAAAGATTGTTCAGATTAATATAATATCATATTTGATAACTTGTGTGGAAATCAGTCCCAGATACATTAGGAGGTTCGGGTTTCTTTCTAGTCAGAAACAGTGAATTAGAATTCTAAGACAGACCCCAACAAAAGAAACCAAGGGAGGACTGGGTCTCCTCCTAATCAGAAACCACTGTCCAGGAGTACAACAAGGACCCAGCCCTAAGAAGTAATCAGCGATTTAGAATGTATCGGGAATCAATAGAGGAAGAGTAAATACAGCATTTGACTGGTGTGTGATAACCAACCAGATTTGATTGGACTGGAAACCAGCATGGACTTAGAAAAGGCCCATGGCTCGAGAAATTGCTAGAGTCCCTACTGAGCAAACAACTTGATTTTTATTGGATCTACAACTAACTTAGACACAAAAGGAAGTCCAAATCTCTAAAAAACAACTATTAAATTTTAATAACCCAAAATCTATTCTCGACATAAAAAAGCACAAAGCCCAGATCTCTAAACTAACTCCTCTAATCCCTTAGATGACCTAACATTCCAACAACAGAATTAAATGCAAGAAAATAAACCCTATAAAGTCCCTAGCAAGACCCAATAATAACCAAACATCCATCGATTTTAGATGACCATCTTGGAGTGAAGGAACACAAAGTCCAGATTTCTAAAACAACTTTTCTCGTACCCCAAAGGAATCTTACTTTATTAAAAGAAAAATAAAGGAAGCCTACTATCCATGAGTGTCTAGAGCGGGTCCCCAAAAGAATTGTCCAAGAAAACCAATAATTTCCATAAAAACTGACGGGCCCTAAATTTTCCAAATGACACCCAAGTACTGAAATGAGTTGATCAGACCAAAAACTAGAATTTGAAATTCAAAATAGGTTATGAGCGAGAAAACCCACCAACTGGTTTCAAGCTTCAACATTCCACTGAGACCATCAACCCAGGTTCGAATCTAGCAACTATGAGAATCCTGAAAACATAGCGAACACAGCTCCTCAAAGCACGGGGTTTTGAAAATCAGGAACATACCGCTAAAAGTCAGATCATGATGTAAAACAGACTTCTTTTTATCGTTTTCTATTCATTCTTTACAAAACCTAAAGAGGGAAAAACCATCGTGAACAGGACAAAGATCTGGCCCAAAGGCTGAGCGGGTTTCCAAACTTTTAAATCAAGAGATACAAGCCTTTTAATATAAAAAAAGACTAGGCCTGGCCCAAGATGTCAGCCTCAAAAACTTTCGAAAAAACATCAAAATAGATTATTTCTTCAAACAGTACATTTCTAAGATTAGAATCGCCCTTTCGGAAAATGCCTCTATATCTGATCTTTATCAGATCAGAGGACCAGCTGCCGGGAAAGTGGGCATTCCTTTGGCTATGTTCTACCAACTCAAAGATGTCTGGAACGGAAAAAGCCTTAAAAGCACACCAAGATGAGGAAACCGAGTCACCCCTGGTGACCATAAAAGACGAATAGCACTTTTCAAATCCGCAACCCCTGCCAAGGGCTCTCCCATTCCACTTCGAACCATCATCATCACAGAGATTCACCCAAACCAGAGTATTCGAACCAGTACTACTAGGGAACGACTACGCCTTTCTTTCTGTATCTCCCAACAATGCAAAGTCCAGAACTTTACATAAACCCCTGTCAAAAAGCCAGCACTCCTGACAAGAAGCGCTATCGCTCCCAAACAGCAGATCCTTGAGTATATATTTCAAAAATGCCACCAAAATGAGGCCATGAGAGCCATACCCCCGCAGCTCCTTGCCAGAAAAGACAGTCGTTTCCCAATCATGATCTGAAGCCATCAAGGCTACCGGAATGGCTGTAGCCTTCCTCAAACTCCAGATCGTTCTCCTTCCCCTTCCATGTGGACACCATCGACTAGAAACCAATCGTGGCAGGGGACTCTGCTCTTTCTCTTGAGAGCAACTCCAGAGGCGTCGAACCACCCTGTAAGACTGTCTTTTCTCCTCCTTGAATGTGCAAAAATCAATTATAAAAAAGAGAGATATTTAAAAACGAGGTAATCATATCCTCTTGTTTTCGGGAATTTTCTAAACATCATCTTTTCTTTTCTAAAGATTATTTGATATATAGATTTAATAGAAACCTGAACTGAAATTAAAGAGTCATCTACTAGATATTAAGATATCAAAGTGTTTTCAAATCTAAACATCAAGACTTGTGTTTCATATTTATACAGTATTTTTGAATAATTTGGATGCTTCCATCACTTTTCATAAATAAATTCCTCTCAATAATTTGAAACCTTGCAAACCTTAGGGATTACTACATAGTCCATAAAATGTTTTAATACTTAGAAATGAACCAAGCCTTGAGATCTTATCTACCCATCTTTGTAGAAAATTGTGCTCTCCCCATTTCCATCTTCCATCCCAACAAAGGGAGAATATAATTCCAATAATATTAAATAAAACTTCATATAGTCAATCCCTTTAGAAGTAATATTTTAATGAACAACTTAACTACCAATTGTGAATCCAAATACTTGTGATGTAGTATTCTACCTCATAAATTTACTTTGTTTGAATAGATTCTCCAAAATAATTTAAGGCCTATTTCATTATTCATCATATAAATCCATCTTAGACCAAGACATCCCCACTTTTTTTTGGTGTAAAAATGTTGTCCCTACAAACAAAACTCATTCTCTTATTTTATTTTTACCTACTCAAAATAAAGTTTGATGTAGATTCACTATTCCATATAAAATATTTCTAGGTTCTTTGAAAATGGACATTATGTAAGCGTGAAATTCTATGAGAGTTTATTATATTAGTTGATCTTGACCTTCTAGGCATAGCCATTTACCTTTCCAAGAAATAAGGTGTTTTTGGATTATGTCAATCATAAGTTTCCATGCCGCCATGGTACATCTCCATGTAAACAAAAATATTCATAGATAATGTCTTGGAAAGGAGCTTTCCTCAAATCAAAAATTATATTTAACTTATGCCTTTATCATTGGATTCACATTTATGAGAAAAATATGTGAATTGAGAGGATTAACTTTTTGACCCTCAGTTGTCTCATAACTATTTGAATTTTCTTTAAGTCTTGTAGCCTTTTTCTTGGAAGGTTATTTGAGTAGAACATTAACCTCAACAAATTATAAGTTTGATATATTACCTAGATTGAAACTAATGGTTAATCCCTTCACTTTCCCTTCTAAAACAACATATGTTATGGCTCTACTAAGGTCTTCACTTTAAAAGATGAAGAGGAAAGAAGAAAGAGGACCTACCTATTTATTTTCCATAAAGGATTCAAAGAAATTGTGCATTACAGTATTGATCAAAAAAGAAAAAGGAAGTGTTTGAGATGCAATTTCATAACAAATTTCTCCAATCTTCAATGAATCCAAATTTATTTATTATTTGGTCAAAAATTTGCCAATTGACTCTTTCATAGGCTTTCACCATATCCAATTTTTTAAACACGTAAGATCTCTTAGTATGATTTAATGAATGGATTGCCTCATGAGTTACCACTATCCTGTGCCAAAAAATTCTACCAAACTGAAATGAATTCAACTTGACCCATTTTTTAAAACTACCAAGATATCAATATCAGGATGCTAGCCTTGGTGTGAAGTCATTCTGATACCAAAAGAACTCCCATAGTGAAGATCGTCCCCATCCAAGGGTTCTATAAATATGAAATTAAATGTGGTTCATACCCAATAGTTATGTTCTAGCTATAAAATTTTCATAACTGTAAGATGCAACTGTAAGGTATTAGCCCACAAAGTTTACACACAAAAATACCCTATGTCAAATTCATTTCTTACACACAAGGATTATTATATTATTTCAATAGCCTACTCAAGAGAGTAGATTGATAGTTAGAAGATAGGAAGTCCAATATAGTCCTAACATCTATCAACTGAGAATAGAAAAATAAGGCAAATAAGTCATAAGCTCATTAAGTTGTAAGGGAATGAATTAACCCCTCAAGTGTGTTCATAAATAGGTATTGCCACAACAAGTCATTTATTACAAACATTTGTAATGATATTATTTCACCAAATAAGTAGAATAACAACTTATCACAATGATATGGAAATATAAAAAAAAATATGAATAATATAGGAGCCACTTTGAGGGGGAAACTTATTAAATGATTGCAATAAGAAATAAATACTCCAATATGATGATGAACAACTAACCCTACCTCCTATATATAGTCTACCAAGGACATGTAAAACCCCTAGGTAGACCTATTAAGCATATGGGTGCATAGAGAAATGTAAAATAATATGTAAAAGGCTTGTGCAAGCCATAAATGGATTACACATATCCCTAGACATGCTAATGGTTAAGGGCATAGCATGACCCTCCCCTTCAAAACTAAGTTTTCCTCAAATTTGAAGCAATCTCAGATGTTATTGCATGAAGGATTCATCCTCTAAGGTAGTATCTTTAGAAGTCAAATTCTTCTATTTGATCGGATACTCTATAATCATTCTGGATCAAAGCTGCTTAGTGCATATTTAAAGGACTACTTCAAGATTAAGAATAACTCTCCCTTCCTCATCTAATTATGGTAACTCAGTTTGAGTGTAAACTCTATGTTCATTGACCTTTTTAAAGAAAGATACATGAAATACTAGATGAATGCAAGTAGATGGAGGAAATTTTAGCTTGTATGCCACACTACCAATTTTCTAAAAGATCTGATAAGGGCCATAATATTTGGGAGACAACTTGTTCTCCTTTTTATGTTGATTCAAGGACATCTGCTTATATGGCTACAAGTGAATAAATACCTAATCACCAATTTCAAAATTCCTCTCACTCCTAAGATCTGCTTATTACTTCATATGATTCTAGGCCAATGCTAAATTTTCATGCAAACTAGCAAGGACTTCTTGTAGATGTTGAAGGTGTTACTCTACATCATGTACCTTTAGGTAGGCCTTCAAGATTTAATTGAGGTATGGAGGATGGTATCCATATAATGCCATAAATATAGATATTTGGATGAACTATGTACTAAATTATTATACCACCATTTAGCTAGGGGTAGCCATTGAACCCATTTATCCTATTTATTTGACATAAATCAATGAAGTTACCCTTCTAAACACTTATTTACTACCTCAGTTTGTCCATTAGATTGATATGATAGGATAAGATATAAGCCAATTAGGTTCCAAAACATGCAAATAATTATGTCTAAGTATTATTAGTGAATATGGGATCTCGATCACTAATAATTATCATGGGAGTACCATGCAAATTTCATATTGAGAAAGGCATAAGCTATTGTAATAGCCACCAATGGTTGAGATAAAGAAAAAAATGATTATACATTGTGAGTCTATCCATAACAAACATGATAACATTTCTAGCTTTAGATCATGCTAACCTAGTAATGAAATCCATAGATACCTCTTCCCATCATTGACTAGGGATGGATAAGGGATTTAAAAGACCTAGGGTTTTAATGATTTCACCTTTATTTTGCTAATAGACCATACATTCATCGACATATTTTTGTACGTCCCCTTTGAGTCCTTCATAAAAAAAATCCTTCTTGACTCTATGATAGGTTTTAAAAAAAACCTAAGTGATCACCAAGTAGAGATGGATAAAGTTCTTGAAGGATTTTCTATTTGAGAAAATAATTTTGACATAGATATAATCTATCTTTGTACCATAATGCATTCCCATTCCATGTAAAGTTTTCAATCCCATATGAACCCTAGTGTAGATTCTCTATCAATGCATGGGTAACATTGTCATCCTCCTATTATGACCTTTCTTCCTTGAGCTAGTCTACCTACCAAATGGTCATGGCACATAACAATGTCTCAACTGGTATCTTACCTTGATAGTGCATTGGCCACCACATTTTCTTTTCCTTTCTTTTAGACTATTTCAAAATCAAAGGCTAACATTTTTGTCAACCATTTTTGTTTTTCTCTATAGGATAAGCATTATTCCAAAAAAAATTTAAGGTTGTCATGATCAGTATTTACCTGAAAGTAATGACCCAATAAACAAGTTCTCCATTGTTTGACTATATATAACATATCTAGCATCTCTTTCTCATAGATGGGTTTGAGCTGATTTTTACCCTTCAATTTTCAAATTTCAATAGCATCTTTCATGATTACTGCACCCATACCATATCCATAGGCATCACATTTAACCACACAAGTTTTATAAAAATATGGAATAGCCAATACAAAAGGGGTGCATAGAGCCATTTTTATTTATTCAAATGCTTAGGTATATGTATCATTCCACTAGAAGGATTCTTTCCTCAACAAGGAAGTGAGTGGCGATGTAATACTACTATAGCATTTGATAAACCTATAATAGTAACTAGTTAGTCCCAAAAATTCTCTTAGTTACATGAGTGTCTTAGAAATCTGCCACTCCATGACGGCTTATATTTTTTTCAGATCAACTTTTACTCCCTCATGTGATACAATATATCCCAAATATTCCATTTCCTAGACTCCAAAATCACATTTAGAACGTTTAGCATACAACTAATGTTTCTCAAAAAATAAGATTACTTGTTTAAAATACTAAAAGTCATCTTCCCAATTTTAATGTAAATAAGGATGTCATCAAAAAACACAAGTACAAACTTTCTCAAAAATTGCATAACAACCATATTAATAAAACTCTAAAAGGTGGATGGTATATTGGTGAGAACAAAAGGCATGACCAAAAAATCATAATAGACTTCATGAGTATGGAAAGTTGATTTAGGAATGTCCTCCTCATGAATTTGGATTTGATGATACCCAAAGCGAAGATCTAATTTGGTAAAATAAACACCATCATGTAATTCATCCAAAAAATCATCAATTGAAGGAATATGAAACTTATCTTTGATAGTGAACTTTTTGAGCTCTCTTTAATCTAGGCACATCCTCGAAGTTTCATTCTTATTTTGCACTATGACTATTGAAGAAGAATATTTACTTTGGCTATGAAAAATGGTTCCTACCTCCAATAACTCTTGTACCATTTTTTAAAATTCACCCTTTTAGGCATAAATATGTCTATATATTTTGATGATAGGTTGCATACTTACAGGAATAAGTATGATGGCATGATCATGGGTATGGTTAGGAGGAAGACCTTTTGGCATGAGGTCAAAAAAACTAAATGTTAATCCAATATTTTTTGTAAATTAGGATGGGTATAATCCTTAATTTCTTGAACATCAATAGAAAATAAGCATGCCATAAATCTTTCAACACATTTTTCAGCATCTTGGTCATCTGATGTGAGCTAACCAATTGTGGAGATTTAAATCTTAATCCTTGTAGTTCAACTAGTTTATCTTCAGAATGAAATCACATGACCATTTCTTGGAAATTCATCTCAATAGTACCCAATGTGGTGAGCCATTGTAAAAAAAAAAAAGTCAATCTTGCCCATAAGAATAGAAAAGATAGGATGATCTATTGAAGAGTCCCCCATTGCTAACTTAATATTGTAGCATTTTACATAATAATTAACTATATCACTATCTACAATCATGACTTGAAATTTTGGTGTTGGGTAGTTGGAACAATTCAAATGAGTAGTCAAATTACTATTGATAAAATTGTGTGTACTTCTTGATTCAATCAACACTGTGACCTTATGTTTCTTAATGAAAGCCACCACCTTAAGAGTCTGAGGAATAAAAATACTTGTAAGGGCATGGAAAGAGATAGTAGGTTAAGAATATACAACTTCATCCTCAGGTCCTTCAAGACCGTCACTAGATGCCTCCTCATCTTCTTCATCTTCATCAGCCCCTTTGATGTAAAATAAACTCGTTTTCATCACATTGATGACCTTTGTTTCATTTGTTGTCATAAGCATAACACAACCCTTTGGCATGCTTCTCCTCAATTTGTTGTGGTGTTAATATAGTAGGTTGAGGAAGTGATGGAGTTGGGAAGATGTGTTCCTAGTTAGTAATGAGAGGATGACATTTGCTCAGTTATTTTTCTTCTGATAAGCGTGCCTTTGGTATAGCTTCAGATACAATTATGGGGTTAAACATGCAAACCTCCAATTGAATACTATCTTTTAGTCCACCTAGAAAAAGGTCAATTAGATTTACCTCAATGATGTCTTCCACACATAAGGATAGATTTTGAAATTGATGAATAGAATCCTTAACTGTTCTTATTTTTCATAGTTTAGTTAACTAGTAAAAGTCATTTTTAGAAACATTATCTAGATAGTGAGACATCAGTTCATCAGAGAATATTGAACATGTAATAAGAGAACCAATGTTATTTTTTTGAGCACACAACCAACAATACCAAATGAATGGCTCAATTTATAGATACATAGATTCCATGACCACCTTTTGAGAGCTAGAAGTTTGGTATAGATCAAATAGATTTTTAATTTGAGTTATCCAAGTGAGTGGATCCTTACCATTAAAATTGCACAAGTCCACTTTTGACAACATCAATTTCATGTCAATATTAGTGGTGATAGTGTTGAGAGGAAGAGGACTAGAGGGAAAATTTTCAAGGTTATTGAGTGGCAAATGAAATGAAATAGTAGCCAGTTGTCCCATGATCTATTGTAACTAATTGTTCATGCCATTAAGCTCCCCTTTCATTGTTGGCATTTGACTTTGGACTTGCACATCCTTTTGCATTAGGCTTTGTAGATTTGAGTGAATTTGAGAAATCATCTTTGAAGACATCATATCATAGGTTTTAGACTCCATGTCATCCCCTAAAGGAGTTTTATGGGTGTCTATCCCTTTTCCCCATCCACAAGTATTAGGACTAGCCATAAAAAGGAATGATGGTGAACCTCATTTTTCCCTATTGACCCATACTTGACCATGACTATTTTTAAATATGTCAGCCTTAAATCAAGAATATCAATGAATAGATCCAAACTATTTTTTCCAAACATTCCAAAAATGTAAATAAATTTTAAAAATTCTACAAATTGCTAGCTATGGAGTAAATTTATGAAACAAACTAAATTCGAGATAACTTTTTCAACACAAATCCAAATGCACTAAAATTTTATTGGAAGATTACAAAAAAAAAATTATCACCTTCAATAAAAAAATTTAGATAAATTCACAACCATTTTCAGTATATAGCCAAATTACAAGATCTCATATTTTTGACTTGATTATGGCCCAAATCAACACTCTAATATGACTTGTAATGATATTACTTCACCAAATAATCATAATAATAGAAATATATCATAATGATATAGAAATATAGAAGAAAATATGAATAATATATAACCCACTTTGAGAGGGCAACCTCCTAAATGATTGTAATAAGTAATGAATATTCTAATATGATGATGAAAAACTAACCCTACCTCCTATATATAGTCTACCAAGGCCATGGGAACCCATAGGATGAACTACTAAGCATATGAGTGCATAGATAAATTTAAAATAATATGTAAAAGGGTTTTGCAAGCCACAACTCAACTACACATATCCCTATACATGCCAATGGTTAAGGGCATAGAAACATCATTAGGGTATGGTAGTAATAACCATATGTATTCATTCATGCTAGGAAGTAATATTTGTGTTTTCTATGCCAAGTAATAATAAAGTGTAAGAATAGATGTTAAAGACTAGAATCATAATAGAAGAAATAAATATATATCCAATTAAAACATTGCACAAAATATGACCACCATTCCAAATTATATATTAATGAAATTTATATTTTTACAAGATACATTAGTTGATGAAGGTATGAAACCTCTTTTTTATGAGAACTAAAATATTACACTCCACAGGATAATTCTTGAATGTTGACATAAACATCTAGTGTATTAATAAGAATGAGTGGTTGAAATAAGACACAAGTAAGACTAAGTTATTCCATAACAACAAGAAATCCAAACAAAAGCTAAATATCATATAAAGTGATTTCTTAAGATAATTATTTCCTACAATAAAACACGTTAAAAATAAGGTTAGAACATTCATGTCAAGTTACCTCTCTCCATTTAAATAGATTGGCATAAAAACATAAACTTCATATGACAATTCATAATGCGTTAATCATAAAGCATATAATAAGAGTTATGACAACATAATTATTTATAAGAATAAACATAGAGTAAGATAATATTAGTTGAATCCTTTCTTACATAAATATGCATTAAAAGAATAAAAGTCTCAAATATTACATGTTTACTTAATTTAGAGTCATCTATTAGTAAACACTTTTTACCATAAGTATTCACATATAAGATTACCATTCCACTCATATAAGTATTTGACATATTATTCATTATAGTACCATGCAGTGCTTGGTTCTTTCAATCTAATTCACATGCTACAGGGATCCATATAAGGGAAACTATAGTTTCAATAGTCCATCATAATAGTAATAAAATAACAAATACACTCTAAATTTGATTAATTATATCAAGATAATTCCAAGTGCCTTTGCACCTAATAGGCCAAATAATGAGTAATTCTATTATAGAAGACTCCCAGAAATGGGATTTGTAATATCAAGGCTAGAAGGGAGAGGGGTAATTTCATTGTAGATTTGACTACTAGTGAGTTTTCATTGGATTGAAAAGCACTTTATTTTAATTTAAAATAAAAACTAATAGTATAATGATATTAATACAAAACATGGGTGGAAAAATCAGACCCCAAATACCAAATCGAGCTAAAAAAACCTCAAGAAAAAATAATGTCTAAAATAACTGGTCATAAGTGGTCGATAACCATAGCTAAATTAACTCAAATTCATTTCAAACAAAACTAGATAATAAAATATCACAAACATCAAGGAACATACTAAGCATCAACTAAAAACATGGTAACTAGAAGAGGAGCTGGAGATAGATGGTCTTGAGGCTTCCCTCCCCAGCCATCTCAGGCTAGGCGATGTTCATACACAGGGAGGGTATCCCAAAAATTAGCTTTCTAGTTAGATTTAGCATCATTCTACATCTATGAATCCTTTTATGAGGGAGAGATAAATATCTATAGATCTGTGAACTTATCTTGAAGAGGGAACCTCCACCCTCACCCCACCACCAATGTCTCTAACTCTATTAGATCCTCTCATAGGATAAGACCAGGAAAAGTGAGGAGAGGATCTCCTCTAACTCTGATAGATCTAGTTTCTAGAGTGGTGTAAGCTCCCACCATGCCTATAACCCTTAAGAAGAAAGTGACAAGGTGGGGAATTAGGTGGCTCAAGGTTGACTACACAAGGAGCATTCCCTAGTGGTCTAAGAGAGCCTATAGATGATGAACCTCAAGCTAAACCTTGTTCTTTTGACTCTAAATCTAGAGGGTAATGTTATCACTCAAAAAAACTTTGTTAGTTATAGAAATACTTTTTTCCATAATCTCATTATTAAAACATGCTTGATTTATTAATTTCCAAATCTAAAATAAAATATTACTATGAAAAATCTACCATAATATTTTATATCTTGAAGGTGATAGTGCATATTCCATATGGAGATTCATTTTCCAAGTGAGCATTTCAGGCTTGAAGGATTTTAAAAGGGTATGAATCCATCTCCATGATGACTGAGCATATAGGCAAAAGCAAAAGAAGTGTCTGACGGTTTTTGGGTGTTGACAGGTTGGGCCAATGGGATTAAGAAACCCCATGTGTTTGATCTAATTTCCCATAGGCAATCCCTGGTGAAGAATACACCAAAGTAAGTGTGCCTTTTTGGGTTGAATATAAGTTGTACAAATATTATCAAATCTCCTAGCCCAAAACTGATGAAGGGATTAGACAGGCCATCACTGATTAAGAGCATTTGTGTGAATATGCTAAGGGGATAATAAATTGTAACCAAACTAAAGATAATAAGGATAGAATGTCATGGTCATAGGCTAAGACTAGTTATTTTTCCATGGCATGAGATAAGAATCTCCAATCTTGTCCAAGTACTCATCAAACATGGAACCTTGTAATTCAGTAATTGATTATGCATCTTCCCTTGTTAAGATGGAATTTGGCCTTTAGAATAGTCCAAATAAGACAATCCATAGAAAAACCTTATAAAATAGACCACCAATCATGAGAATAACTTTCATAAATAACCTTAAGCTTATGATCTAGGGGACCACAACAAGAGGAACATTGTTGAAGGTTAGATGAGGAGACCACCATGATGATTGGGAGTTTATAGAAATACCACTTCTAAACCCCTCCCCTACCCAACTATCAAGTGGCAACTCACTTTTTCTCCAAAGTTGGGGCATGTACTTCTCTCTCTCTCTCTCTCTCTCTCTCTCTCTCTCTCTCTCTCTCTCTCTCTCTCTCTCTCTCTCTCTCTCTCTCTCTCTCTCTCTCTCTCTCTCTCTCTCTCTCTCTCTCTCTCTCTCTCTCTCTCTCTCTCTCTCTCTCTCTCTCTCTCTCTCTCTCTGCACTATAAATATTTATCAATAGTTTTTCTAATCTTAGTTTGATATTATTACAATTATACATCTTTCTCAAAATAACTTATTAATAGGAATGGTGGTTAAACACACAAGTGTACTTTTAATTCTTGCTCTTTTAATTTCAAGTACTTTCAACACATCAATAATATACACTTGAAAAACATAAACCATAACATGCCTACATCTCCAATTAATTTCATTAATTTTATACCATAACACGCCATTGTTTGTAGGTCAGTCACAAGCAAAGCACTCAAATTGGGAACATGCAAAGCCAAGATGTGCATACACACCCAAATATACTTTATTTTATTTTCAATTAGCAATTTCATTACTAGATTAAAGGGGGGGGGGTGGGGGTGAAAATTTAGACTATATTTTATGATTATATAACACATCAATAATATACACTTGAAAAACATAGACCTTGTCTATTCCTCTCAGTTATTTACCTTTCCCACTTCGACAAGTATCGTATCTACTCTATATTTTTTCCCCTTTCCCTATATATCTTATTTTACCAGTCTTATGTTAATGACCCTTGTCTTCTATCTTACCTAGAATGCTTAAAATGTACTTATCTTCCATCTCTACAAGTTCTAAACCTATACATGTGTTAATGCTCCCTAGACACTAATGTCTGGTATAAAAAAGAACATTTAAACTATTATCTTGCCCTAACATAAGTGTTCGGTAACGTAAAGTCATCCAATTTACAAATAAAATGTATCCCAATTGTCATCCTAAGTTATTTAATGTGAGTTAATACTCCAAAGGGGTTGATATAAATACAAGATCAACCCTCATTCATTTTTCACCTTAAAAAAGACCAAAGAGATCAAGGATACTTATAAAATCACTCTATCCTTTATTAAATTGACTAAAACTTCCTTATTTCTATACTAGTCATAAGTAAAACACATCTATAGGTCTAAAGTACCAAAGGATTAGCCCAAGAGATATATTTTCCAAGTTATAAGCTAGGTCATTGTTGTACTAGATTTTCAAGTATTGTATGATTCACACATAAAACAACACATAGTGGAGAATTGCATGAGTTTAAGGCCCTCTTCTATAGTTTTCATAATGTAGGAAGTTACCACTGACGACAAGGTCTTTCGGGTTAGCTCAACACCATGTGCCCACTAACCCATTTTACCCAAGGTCACTATGAAGATGGAGAACTAAGGTTTTACCATTTCACAAGGAGAAATAGCCCATGACCTAGATATAAATGCACCATAGAGAAGGTGAAAGAAAACCCATAAGCATTAAGGTGGTCACATCTAGTTCCAACAGGTATATCATACAAGACACTTACACTAAACCTAGATAATAGCATCCATGTAATTGTCTTAGGATAACATTAGTGTCTAGAGTGCCAAAAATGTTTGAGCTATAACATGACAACTATACTAGAATCTCTTTCTAGTTTGTTTCTTGCCTAATCTAGATATAAAACTATATTAGCATCAAAACAATCTAAGTACATCACTTCTTTTCCATTTTTTTATATATCATTATAGTTGTACTTTCTATATTCAAACTATCTCAATATAGTAAATTTAGTGTATGCTTATATTTCAGATTGGCATTTGATTAGCTTGTTATAGATCTGATTATCACCCTTATGTCATTTCATTTTCATATACCCCTTTAATTCAAATCTATGGTTAATGATAATATCACCTTAGATCGACATTTTGGGTTAAATAATGGGCTTGATTTTCATCTGTGGAGTATTAGATATACAGGGAACATTAATCATCATGGGGGTTATTAGGGTCAACTTATCCAAAATACACTCCACCTTTTTCTATTTATAGGTTTTTAAGAATTGTTATCCCTATTAGGATTTCAAAATTGGAAAAGTTATTTCTAGGCACACTTTCAAAGGTAAAATCTTCACATATAGATGAAGCTTAAGTTGTTTCAAATGCTTGTGTTCTAATTTCACATTTTTCATCAAAATCTAGGATTGACCAAATGGAATAGTAGTGTAAGTTTATCCCTTCCTTATTCTATGCTTATGTCATTTTGTTGTTTCAATTCCTAGATCTGAGAACTTACAAATTTTGTGTTAGTTTTTCTATTTCAACCTTTTTTAAGTTAACACAGTCAAATATGGGGAAAACATAGCTAAGTTTATATTTTCAATTCATAGTTAGGCTAGTTACAATCATTTACACCTTGATGAATTCAATTATTTACATTAATTTTACTTATTGAAATGCCATTTAAAAACATTCTAATTTACTATATTAAATTCATATTAATTAGGGTAAGTTCACATATTGATCAAAACTTAGATAAAACACTTTCACCCATATTTTCTTGATCCATATCCACATATAATGATTTGTTATCTCTTGGTAAATATATTATATAAATTTGTTTTCCATAAAATCACTTATTTTATATTTTTTCCTCTGCTTTCCACTCCTACCATAAGTATTGGAGGAAGAATCCTCCTAATTCTTATCCATCTTCATCCTTTCAATGTTAAAAATGAACCTAAAGGGAACGTAAAGGAGTTTTAAATAGTCAAAACCACACCACCTTCATTATATAACTCAAACCTAATTTGACTACAAATATGAAAAAAATCACATGTAGTGATGAAGGTATGGCTCATACAAATAATGATAGACATAAAACTTTTAGATCATGGCATTGGGGAGGTCTAATCATTAAGTACCATCATATATAGTATAATTTTTTAAAATATAACTATCCTTTGCCATGATTTATCCAAAGCACAACTAGTGATCATAATATTTAGGCTCTAATAATAGTATTTACATGCCCCTTCACCACCCCTTGGGTAAGCTTATAATTAGAGAGTTATGTGCAAAGCATCCCATGCAAGAATGCCCTACAAATTCCATAGGAGTGATGGTTTCTAGAAGGTTCTCATTTTTCCAAAGTATCTAATCATTCTGATTCCTCCATTCACTATCCAATCAATGACTTCGTTTACATATATTTTAGTGTGTTGAAAATGAATCCTATCAAATTTTGGTAGCATTCAATCTATTTTTTATATTATAGTCCTGATTATCTATTATTTTACACTTCTTCCTAAGGCTGTGTTGATGATCAGTTGTGATCACCCCTTATATATGATGGTATTCCATCCTTTCATCATAATAGTTTCAATCCATTTCAAATATATTTTTGGTTCAAATATATTATTGATATCTGACCTTGCATCAAAATAGAGGGTAAAGAGAGATTCCCCCTCATTATATCAAAATATATCACCACTATCGGGTGCACCTAGATTGCCTCTAGAGGCATCACATAAATTGAGTTTAATGCATCCTAACTAAAGTAGAATCCAAAATACAAGTTGTTTAGGGATATTATTTTTCGCACAACCAAAACCCATATCAAGAGAGAAAGCACTAAACTAACCATATAACAACATATCTTCCTTAGTAGATAAAGATACATCCCTTAAAACTTGATAATTCACAAGTTCAAGAATTGTTTTTTATACACACATCCATAGCCATTCCTCTAAATGGTTGGCATTGGTAAAAATCCTTATATTTATTTCTAACAGAGTATTCCATGAAATGATAGAATGACCTAGGTCCTAAATCATTGACAAGCAATTAGAAATACATTTTTTCTTACACAATTTTTTGAGATATATTATTTAAAAAAAAAAAAATTGATTCCACATTTATTAAGAAATAATCCTCATACCTTCTACGAACACGAGGTGTAGAATAAATGTGATTCATATTTTTATTCATGACACCTACATAACATGCAAAAGAAAGTCCTTATGAATTCTCATTTTCTTAAATGGTCCTTGGTCACAATAAAAGTTTGGAAAGTACCCTAAAGGAAGATATTTTATTTTTGCAATCCTTTATGATTCTAAACAGCTTTGGTAGGGAATTTTCTAAGCACCATCCCTTCCAAGCACCATCCCTTCCTTTTCGAGGATTATTAATATGCAAATTGAATAAAAACCTTCGAATATTAAAGAGTCATCTACTTGATATTAAGATATCAAAGTGTTTCCAAATCTAGTAATCAATACATGTGTTTCCTATTTATTCAATATTTTTGGATAGTTCAAATATTTTCATAGCTTTTCATAAGTAAATTCCTTCCAATTATTTAATACCTTGCTACTTTAATGATTTATTTTATTATCCATAAAATACTTTAATACTTATAAATCAACCAAAGTTTAGTCCATAAAATGCCTTAATACATAGAAATCAACCAAGGCTTGAGATCTTATGTACCCATCTTTATAGAAAAGGTATGCTCTCCCCATTTCTAATCTTCCATCTAAAAAAGGGAGAATATAATTCCAATAATATTAAATAAAATTTCATATAGCCAATCCCTTAGGGAGTAATATTTTAGTGAACAATTAAAGCACCCATCATGAATCCAATTATTTGTAATGTAATATTATACTCTATAGCATTCCTTTGTTTGAATAGATTGCCTAAAACAATTTTGAGTCTAATTCTTTGTTTGCCCTATAAATCCACCTTAGACCAAGCGACTCCACTCTTTTGGTGTATAAATTTTGTCGCCTTAAACTTAACTCATTCTCTTATTTTATTTTTACCCACTCCAAATAAAGTTTGGGGTAGTTTAATTATTCTATATAAAAGATTTCTAGGTGCTTTGAAAACTGACATTATTTAGGTGTCAATTACTATGAGAGTCTATTGTATTTGTTGAGCTTGACCTTCTAGGGATAGCCATTTACCTTTGCAAGACATAATGTCTTTTTGGATTCTGTGAATCATAGGTTTCCATGCGTTCATGGTACATCTCCATGCAAACAAAAATATTCATAGATAATATCTTGGAAGGGAGCTTTTGTCAAATAAAAAATTATATTTAACTTATGCATTTATCAATGGGTTCACATTTATGAGAAAAATACGGGAATTGAGAGGGTTAACGTTTTGACCAGAAGTTGTCTCATAACTTTTTTAATTTTCTAAAAATATTGTAACATTTTTCTTAGAAGACTGTTTTAATAGAACATTCACATCAACAAATTGTAAGTTTGATATGTTACCTATATTGAAACTAGTGGTTAATCCCTTCACTTTCCCTTCTACAAAAACATATTTGATGGATCTACTAAGGGCCCAAATTTAAAATATGAAGAGGTAGGAGGTAAGAGGACAAGCCTATCTATTTCCCCTAGAGGATTCAAGGAAACTACTTAGTGCATAATTGATCAAAAATGGAAAAAGAAGTGATTGAACTGCAATTTCGTAACCAATTTCTCCAATCTTCAATGAACTCAAATTTATCTATTATTTGGTCAAAAAATTACCAATTAACTCTCATCTTAAACTTTTACCATATCCATTTTTTTAAACATACAAGATCTCTTTATATGATTTATGGAATGGATTGCCTCATGCACTTCCACTATCCCATCCAAAAAAGTCTACCAAACATGAAGCCCTCTTGTTCATTTGAAAATATATCCTCCAAGCATTGCTTCAAGTGGTTATCCATGACCTTTGTCACAAAATCGTAGATTGAGTTACATAAGGACATAGGTCGAAATGCATCAAAGAAGAGGCTGTGTTATTTCATTCTATAAATACAATATTCCTTCACCTACACTATTCAGCTTCCTCAATCACTTCAGACCCCATATCGTCCCAGAATTGTTAATAGAGAATACTTTGAAATCCCTCTGGTCGAGGGGATTTTTCTTCATATTAATCTAAAGGCTACTTGTTTATCATCTTGTGCTAAAACAGAGGCCATCAACATTTGATTCATATATTTAATAATGATTTTAGCAATTAAATGGTGCGACCATGTTTGAGCTATTGATTTATGCCACCGATACCAAGTAGAAAGGAGTTATAAAAATAAACTACTTCATCTTTGATGTATTAGTTCTTCCAAATACACATCATCTGGCATTATTATTTTGTCAATTCTATTCATCTTCTTGTGAATCACACTGGGGATAGATAAAAATATTGTGTTTTTTTTCACCTTCTTTGAGAAAACTGATATTGGATTTCTGTTTCTTGATGGTTTCTTCCTCCCTCAAAATCTTGTGTTGCTCAATTAATCGGATTATTTCCATACTGTCCAGATATTCATCCGACACACCAAATCTTGTGTTGTTCAGTTAATAGAATTATTTCAAAGAGATTAAACATTGACAAAATTTAGACAATCAATCAAAAACGAATCTGATTAGTAGAATTTAGATAAATTAAATTCGGATGAAATACATGGTGGACTAATCTTTTAAGTTTTCCCATAAATCAAGAAAGCAAAAATATTAGATTACAGTTAGATGCTAACGCCATCATACACACTGGAATTGATCATAGATAGAAGTAATATTATTGCTCATCAGATGATGACGGGAAGATCATTTAAATTCAGAAATAGATACCGTTAAAAGTTTGGGTGAGGGGAATACCTATGTGGAAACTCGATAGCTTGCAAATCCATCACATAATTCCCTTCTGCTTCATCTTCTCCTCCTCATCAAAACAAGAAATAATAGGGCTGGCGGATGGCGAATGTTCGATTCTGGGTGCCATCATCTACAAAAGAAAGATTTGAGAAGCCCTGCGCATTGTGGAAATGTTTGGTTGGATGAAGAAGGTCCATCATCAAGAACGCGCAGGGCTTCCAAAATCTTTCTTTCGGTAGACGTTGTGAATCCAGACGTCGGGTGATAGACATATGAAGTCCAATACCGAGTGCAACAAGAAAAATATACGCCGGCAATAATAATCTATAAATCTTCCATGCCATTTTACAAGAAGCAACTGAAACCAATTCTGCCATGCCGTCTTTATACCCAGAAAAGAATCAGAATTTTGACTTAAAACACTAGATAATATGCAACCATAACAAGAATAAAAAATAAAAAGAAATGGGGTCGCGTAGAACATGCCCGAGTTGATCTGGAAAGAAACGAAGCAGAGAAAAATTTAAAAAAATGGCATCCCCGCTAGAGAAGAGAGAAATGAAATGGAGAGACTTCTTCTTTCTTAGTGGTGGTAGGTGGACTTATATAGCAGTTCAGTTTGGAAGTAGCAAACGGAACTTTCTTTTAACAATGTAAAGTCATTAGAGAGGTAGCTCATGTTGCCAAATATCATTTTCCATAAATCATTTGAAGCTTATGTTGCCAAATATCAATTTCCATAAATCATTTGAAGTTTATATTGCCAAATTTCATTTTCCATAAATCATTTTGAAGCTCATGTTACCAAATATTATTTTGAAGTTCATGTTGCCAAATATGATTTTCCATAAATCATTTTGAAGCTCATGTTGCCAAATATCTTTTTCCTTAGATTATAATAGTTTGTTTTATTTTTTATTCGAGGTGGGTTGAAAACATATCTGAAATATTAGAACTCTTGGGATATTTAATGAATGGGTTGAATGGATCAACTATCTTTTTTTCCTAGTTGTGCACTAAGGGCTTAATTATGCTGATCATACACTATTGATGGTGGACATTCATTTGGGGATGTTTTGGTCTAGTAGATGATCGTTGGTGGTACGCTGGCAGATATAAGATGTTGCAACGTTTAATGTCATTAATATTTCATTGGTAGATGACAATTTTACACATGTAAATTGTGAGAGGAAGTTCATTGATTGATCGATTTTTTCCATCGATAAAATTTTGTTGTCTAAGAAGCATCTTTAAAAAATGATAAATCTATTTGTGCTTATGAATATATTGTTTTTATTTTGGTTTGTGTATGGAGAAAGTATCCTTTGCTTTTTTTTGGGGGAGGGGACGGGGGGAGGTGATATAGAGATGTTGGTATGTTTTTTCGGATTCTTATCCACACTATCATAAATCCTCACAACTTTAAGTTTAAATTTCATAGAATATTGATAAAATAAATACAAGTAGCCATCCATTAAAGAAATCAACATTTTTTTATATACATCAAAATTTGGTTATTGTTTCACAATTTTCATTCCTTAAGATTTTATTAGTTTGCACTAAAACAAAATAGTTCTATATTTAAGATTCAACCCAAAAAAGAAGAGTTGTTTTAAACAACTTTCACCTTTTTATAATAAAGTTTAGAGTGTAGCATTATCAAGAAGTTCAACCATAATGTGTGGTCATGGTATATTCAATAATACTTTATAAAATCAAATTTTAATGAGATTGATTTTTTAAAATAATTTTTATACATAACTTGTAATTATTTATTTCTATCAAATCATGTGTCTTTGAAGTATTTATTCAAGCACGTTATGGCATGCTTAGGATATCTTCGAGACTGTTTGGTCATGTTAAAGAACTTGTGAACATCCTTTCAAAACCTTATTTTGCATGTCCTATAATTATTAGACTACATGAAATCATGTTTCTTTTAGACATTTTTTCAACCCTTTTTTCCCCATTTGAGACATTTTAAAATAGTTTTACTTCCTTCTAAATGCCTCCACATTTTGCATACATGGTATTGAAGGCATTTATAACTATAGAATCTGATATGAATTTGGTTCCACAAGGCATTTAGTATTTTTATTTTCATGCCATAAAATTTTATTCTCTGTGGTAATAAATTTTAGAGTTTCCTTAGTGAAACTAGTATGTCAAATAAGTTTAACCATAATACATGGTCTAGATATATTTGAGAACCTTCCTACACCTGCACAGTGAAAGAGTTTAATAATACTCTTTCAAAATCTTTTTTTTTCTTGATATTAAATTATTATATTCCATGACATCATATCATTTTGACACATTTAATCAACCACTTTTTTCATGTTCAAGGTATGTACAAGAATTCATTTTATCAAGTTAAATAATTTCAATATGTCCTTTCAAAACTTATGTTTTCAATGTCTTTCAAATTATTTAAGATGGCTTTTCAAATAATTTATCTACCTTTTACATGCTTTGACATTTTACATACATGTCATTGAAGGTATTTTTAACTATAGAATATAAAATAAATACAATTTCAATTATGCTTCGACATATAATATATTCTTTTTTTATACTAAAATTATCATATCCCAAAAGCCATGCATAATTTCTAAATTACATAATATGGAGAAAAAAAGATTCACGTGTTTTTTTTATTACTCAATAATAATAATAATAATAATAATAATAATAATAATAATAATAATAATAATAATAATAATAATAATAATAATAATAATAATAAGTTGTGGAGAGCATATTGATTTGGACTTGTATCTTGTTGAACTTGTATAATTATTTGTAATTATAAATATGTAACTTTTATTTTATTTCTTATATATTATTATTTGTGTTAATGTTATTTTGTTTTTCCAATGTCATTTTCTATATTTCTTAATTTATTGTGTATATTATTTAGTGAGCATAACTACTATAATCATTTTTCCACACCATATATCAAAGTATACAATAGTTATATTTATAGAGGAAGAGAAACATATGGAAAATATCTCCATGTTCATAATATTCTATATATTTTGCATTTTTGTAAACACATAAATCTATTATTAGACACTTGAAAATGTCAATTGTGGTTTATATTTACCATTGACTTATGTGTACACAAATATCTCTTGTTCACACTCTTTCTCATCCATTCATATATTTACAAGTTTGAACTTCTTGACTTTTTGTCATTCACCCACATGAATTTCATAGTCAGTGCCTAATTTTATTTTTATCCTAATTTGAGTGCCTATTGATCATCATATCACTATTTTAGTTCCTTAGATGCGTCTAGTTTCAGTTAGATGAATGTAACTACTCATTTTTTCCACCTATATTAGATCTTCTTTTTGCCTTGTAATGATATCTTTACTAAATTTAAATAATTCATATTTTCCATCTCATATGTTTCAAATTTAAGTGGAGTGATAGGTTACCTAAAGATTCATCTATTTAAAAATACAAG
This sequence comes from Torreya grandis, assembly GCA_037957365.1. Taxonomy (NCBI): domain Eukaryota; kingdom Viridiplantae; phylum Streptophyta; class Pinopsida; order Cupressales; family Taxaceae; genus Torreya; species Torreya grandis. Next base: position 6,046,705 of record JARHVA010000135.1, read on the forward strand.
GCCTAGTCCTAAAATGATTGAGTGAAAACTTATATAACACTTATGAAAATTATAGATAACCCTTGCACATTAAGAGTAAGAACCCTATTAGATTAAAATCATAAAATAGTCAAAGGATCATGCCTAACTGATGTTTGAAGTACCTAAATCCAAGTTAATTTTGCATATTATCAAGTGTCAAAAGCTAATTAATAGATTGCATTGATATTAGTGAATCACTATTGCACACATACACCTAAGTGGGAGAAATACATATGATTTAATCCCTCTTCACAACATTGAAAACATAGGAAGCACTTAACTTCTCATTGATTAATGGTTTTAGTTAGCACAACTCAACATTTAGACCCCTTTCAGAGATAAACTTAGTGTTTAAATTAGAGCTAGGTTTTTAAGGTGAAGGAGACATAATTTTTGACATACACACAATAGTGAACCTTTTCATGTAAGAATGGTTTATATGTAGATGTAATGATGTTTGTTGGAACACATGAGAACATATCAAAATTAAATTTATGGTAGATCTAATATTCCCTTGGTTACAATAAGAATCTATATTATACCAAATCTATATACATAGGTAAAAAAATATAGTTTCAAGATTTGAGTGGCTCTAGATCCAGTTTTAGTCCTTAATACCTATACATAGACTCATACGTTAAAAAAATAGTAACAAAATAAGTACCCTAATATTCTTGATCACTTCCATAAATAGTAAATTACAATTAATTATTATTTTTGTCATTCAAATATGAATAATCTATATATAATTTATAAAATCTTATTATTTATAGGT